>APFE030439325.1:249209-297684 GCA_000404065.3 Pinus taeda
GGGAGGATGACGCTGGGTCAGATCAATGGGTTGTAATCCTCTCTTCTAATCTCTATATCAATAAAGCTATTCAAGTTTTCCTCCACATTCTTGTATGTTTGTTAATATATGCATGTATGTGGTCAATATATATCTGGTCCTATATTGTTTACGATTTTAGATCTCTGCACTTTGAAGGTATTATGTTGCTTTGACTTTATAGGTACTCTTTGAAGTAGAGTGGTCAAGGGAGGAGTGGCAAAGATCGGCTAGAGGGGGAGAAGGAACAAGCAGAGAACCAAGCGAAAGATTGAGGTTAGTATTCTTTGCTCCTCTCCTATCTATTTCTCGTAAAGGAAAGTGAAAGTAACTTTAATCTATTTGTTTCTAAGATATCTACTCATCTTAGTGGGACTAGCAGCTCTGCATAGACACTAGATTTCTCGATAACAAAATGGCAACTCCACTGGGGAGCGAGTAGTTTGTTTGCTTGTCTATATTTGTTTGCTTTATAAACTTACAGATGGAGCCTGAAGTCAAGCCAGCCAGCCTTCGAACTGCATTTGCTATGCAAGTGCAAAGTAGATCAATGTTGCTTCAGTCTATCTCTGGGTTTTGTTTATAAACTGAACAATTGATTTGCAAACATCCTAATTGCCTTGGTGGTGGCTCTAGTAGCCTCATCAGATCAGCCCCTGTGATTTGCATTTACTGACTATCATTTGCTCGGCTTAAATCCCTGAACTGAGCTGCAAACTTTGACCAAGAACCCAGTTGAAGTCTCGTCCCTAGACCACCGCACCTTCTCTTCTTGGAAATCTGGATGCATCGCACCTCCCGTGTGCAGTAGGTGAGATGCATCGCACTTTCCCTAGGTTACAAGTGTGATGATCAGATAAGACCTCTTATGCTTCCAGATTTTGGTTCTTTGTTCACTCTCTTAAGCTTTAATAAGGAGTTTTGTTGTCTGTGATCAGTAAACCACTGTAGAAACTCCCTTTCTTTACATGGTTCAGCCTCCATAGTACAAAAAACTGTAAATGTTTTTATGTATTGTTCGCCATTTACGATCCTCTTTTACAAAGAAGTAGTGTAATCAAGTTGTCGTCTTTTGATTTGGAAGTGTCGCAAGTGTCATTTTCAGTCAAAGAAAAGAATCCTATTGTTCTTGATGTTCGATTACACTGTTACTCTTGTATTTGATTTGAGTTAATAGTTTTTCAAGTGTCCAAAGCAGTTTTCAATTCAAAATCACAAAGTGTCGTCATTATCTTCCTTTCGTCTTTTGAAAATAAAATCGTTAGTACTGTCGCTTGAAATGATTCAAATTTGTACTTAGCATTCTTTTTGTCATTCACACATTAAGAAAGCAAAAACAAATACATGCATGTGCATTTGTATTTATACTACTTGTTGATTTTGATTTAGGACAGTGCTTCTAGTGTATGCTCTCTGCTTTATGTTGAAAGAATCTCATTTCTCTTTCCTTAGTAGCTAGGATTTTCATTGCAAAAAGAAGATTAAACGATTGTTTATCATCTTAGATTGCATTTTAGGAATTGTATATCTACATCACGCGGTGAACCTGAAAGGCAAACTTCTTAAGAAAGATCAATTGTAAAATAAATTCAATGAACATAAAAACGCTTTGGAACCTAATGCACAACATTTAGAAGTCTAGGTCAGAGACGTATTTTGGCATCGTAAAGCCTAGTAACTATCGCTTTCATTGTTGGTTGGATGGTTCCTCCTCTTTGAGAAGAAAAGTGAAAGTACGGACTTGTGCTCCCACGTAATGTCGAGTATATATTGGGAGACCACAATAGGCTATATCCTTTATCCTTAGGAAGCCGTGTCTGTCACCCTATCGATCACAATGCACTGAACACAACATTTGGAAATATTGACTGTTGTACCGTAAAACATATTCTGCAGTTTTGCGATTGGTTTGGTAATCCCTTTGTCTAGATTTCCATAGTAGTCTCTTTCGTTCCTTTTCAAACTCCTTAAAGGAAAAGGTCCATCTGAGCACTTGTCACTTCAGGCTCATTAAAAATCGAAGGCGACTAGAGTCATCTTTTGTTTTTTCTCGACTCTTAAAAATTGAAAAAGCAAGTTGTGACAAAGCGTCTAAAATTTATTTTATTCGGAATAACGTCATTGTTCCCTCATTGTTCTTAGGTTGAGAAAAATGGAGTCCACCAACCAAGGATTTCCCCTTGACGGAAATCCTAGTCCTTTCTCCTCTTGGGGGAATGTTGGTGCACCTCATATGGCCACGTTTTCCTTCCCAGGACTGACAATCGGCTTGCCAATATGGCTCTTCTCGACCTCTGTCATTCAAACCACCGCAATTCCCGAGCAATCAAGTCAGCAACTAAATGATACAAGAGTTACCCCCCAACCTTCTGCTTCGCTCGTTTCTGCCTCCCCTCCTTCTTCTTCGCTTGGTAAAGCTAGTAAAGCTAAAGACCAAGTAACTGAGAAGAAGAAGAAAAAGAAGGAGCCAAAGGCAAAAAGGAGCAACCATGCATCATCTAGCGAAAATCCACACACAACACATTCCAAACCTAAATCTCCATGTGCCATTTGCAAAGGAGACGACTATCATCAAGATTGTCCTTGCATCCCTCGGATCTTAAGGGACTAGTCTCCTCGTTTGCACAATCCGGTGTCGTCAACCTCTGATGATCATGTTGAGAGTACACCATCAACTAGCGAAAACAAAGTCTCTAGACAAAAAGGAAATTGTAAATTTCCTTGTAAACTATGTGAAGGCAATCATGTCATCCATCGTTGTCCCTTCCTGGACGAAGCTAAAAGAGTCTTGGATAACCGTCTTGCTTCACTGCTACGGCTTCCTCCTGGGTACAAGAAACTCTTGCCGAGTCCATCGCTAGTTGAAAATCCAGCTGAAACAACTTTGTGGACGGTCGAAGCATCTATCATTGAAGATAAACCATATGAATCCATACCAGACGAAAGTCAAAAGGTTGAGGTGGCAGTCGACCCAGTCTTGTCTTCAAAAGGTCCATCTTCAAATGATACAATCACCGAAGAGAATGAGAACGACACCGTTCAAATTCTTTTCGTAAACACAGACTCTGATGAACATGGGGGCAATCTACCATTTCCTTTACTGCAAGAAGGAAGTTCGTCAGGGTCATATCCAGCCGTTTATTCGATCCCACCTCCGAGCAACCTAGTCGTTTTGTTCGATTGGAATCTACTAGGTAGACCCCGTTTATCGTCTAACGTACCATTCCGAATAATTGTACAAGCTTACAGAATGGTCATAGTCGGTACCATCCTAGATGAGGGGGCTTCCGTGAGTATCGTTTCCTCAACTACTTGGAAAGTGCTTGGTTCACCATTGCTTCTACCTGAGATGCAAAATCTAACAGGCTTCGACAAAGGAACTAGTCGACTGTTAGGGATCCTTCCAAGTTTGCCTATAACTTTGAGAGGGAAAACCATGTATATGAACGTACTGGTAGTCCAAGGACCTTTAGATTATAATCTGCTCCTTGGTGTGACTATATTTATAGCATGGGAGCCATTGTCTCCTCACTCTTTCGAGTAATGTGTCTTCCGCATGAAGGTCGAGTGGTCCAGCTCGTAGACCAGCTTCATTCCCTGGCTCACACATAGCTAATAGTCAAATGCCATCCCTAACTGATATTTTCACACAAGGAATGTCTCATCAATCTCTAGTCCGTCCACCTGAAGAACGTGAGTAATTCGGTGGTCATGACTGAAACCCAGGGGGCATGCACCCTAATCTGCCTCGGAAGGAAAAATTCAGTTATAGGGTAGCTTTTCGCGTAGGAATATGACTAGTTTGACACGCCCATCCATTTAGGAAAATGGGGTTAGTCTGGAATATGATACCTCCGTTAGAAGGTAGGCCTTTCCCGATAGAACAAATTTTTTGTTTGCAAATTGAAGGGTAACCTGGAAACTCTACTTCGCTATACCTGGGGGCATGCAAACCTTTTTGCATGAAATTGAAGAGCGACCATTTATTTTCTTATTTTGTAGGTTCTTAACCCTTTAAACTCGTAGGATTGGTTGTCCCTGGATTATGTAAAGAAAGGATTTGGAGAAAAGTTTCGAATGGTGCAAGCTCCTTAAAAATTGAACCTATCGATGAGACATCCTTATTATACGACTGGCACGAGCAGTTTTTATGCGAAGTTCAAGCTCATTAAAAATTAAACCTAAGAAATGAGAAAATGTTACCCTAGAGTTTAATCTCATTAAAAAATGAACCAACCTCCTGTAAATAACCATTTCGAATGCATTATCATTAGCTTCTGAGCCCTGGTCGTGTTCTTACCATCACCTCCACTCTGTTTGGCCGATCATACACCTCCATTTGATTGTTTACCCTTTTGAGGAACAACTTCGAAGAGTGATTCTGTTAGCCATCCTTGTGACACTGCTGTGATTGGAAAATTCCAAGCCTTACCTGGAATTAGAAACTACCCAAAAATATCACTCGTTCCTCAAAGACAAGTCTCCTTTAAGCTCTTTTCACCTTACTCATAAAATATGAAAAGATTGATGAGCAATTGGCCTCTCCAGCTCGTTAAAGCTACCGAGAGTGCTATCCCTCCTCTAGATTTTAATCTTTTTGGATCTGAGGGATTATTACACAAAAATATCGAGTGCTTGTCTTGTTCGGCTCGTTAAAACTATCGAAAATTCATCTGTTTCATATTATTTTATACTTTTTCAGACTTAAGGGATTATCTGACGAAAAAGGATTACTGGAGTTTCCTTTCCATCCCTTTTCAGACTCTCTAAAATTGAAAAAGGACCGATTTGTCTTTGTCGTTAAACTCGTTAAAACCAATAGTGACAAACTCGTCCATGCAGACGAGAATGAGTTTCACTGTCGCTAGGCTTGTTAAAACATAGCGACGAGTTTTCCCGAAGGGAAAATTATAGAACAAGCATATGTTATCCTCCTCAAGCTTGATAAAAATAAAGAGGTACTGGTCAGCAATGACTGGGGAAAATTGGGAAGAAAACTTGAAGAAACTTTATTGGTAGCGAGTCGCTCTTGAACATGACACTTTCACTCCATCACCATGATTGAGTCGGGTTGGGTTATTCCATTCACTGCTCATATTACCATTGGTCCACCGTACCATCCATCTTTGGGGTTAACGCTACCAATCCATTTCAGTGTCGCCGATATGTTCAAGAGAAGTCGCTCAGATAATTCACCAACCCATCTTGTGTCTCATCCGTTGCAATACATTCACACTCCATTCTTTCATGACCGCCACCCTGAACCTTGTATCATCAGATCGTTTTCACCTCCACAAAATCATTTGCTCTGTTCTGTGTCATAGATGTGGGATTCATTAAGGCCCTCCCATGACAGGTCACTTCTTGTCAACGTCAGCTCATTATCCAAGAAGTCGACCTAGGAACAACCCTTTCGGTACTTTGAAGCTTGCATGCCTCAATGGCAAGTTTCTCACTTCTGGCGACAGGTTTACATCAATGGCCTTTGACCAAAATATTTTGCATGGTGTTCGACGCCAAGTCCCTTTTTCATGCCGCGTGAATTGTACTGTCATACCTTGAGGGTCATCATCATTATCGGTGATTCCTCTTGTGCTTGTTCTTGGCTTACATCATTGGCTGGTAATTAGGAGATGTCTTTCCATGTTCGACTCTAGAACATCTTTCACATGGATCGACTTGTACTTTGGGCGAAGATTGGACGAGTTTGAAGACCCTGGATCTAGTTTCATCCATCTGGGCTACGATATATTCAGGAAAATAAAGACTTCAAATGTACATCATTGCTGCATAGATGATCATCCGAATCAAAGGATGATGGCTCTACCAGAATCATCAGTCTGCCACACAGACGGTTGTCTGTCGTATGTACATGAAAATGAATTTATAAAACTAAGCATGGGAATTCCCGCCTCAGCTAGATCATGAAAATGCTATGAAGATAATGTATTGTATTGTATCTTATTACAGGTTGCCTTCCAATTCAAAAGAACCTCAGTCCTCATGATAAAGCATTTCATCTGACATCAAAAGATTTTCGACCTCATGCTTTGGGGGGCAACTGTTATAGACATATTTGGGCACTACAACCCCAATCACATATGTCCACAAACCAAGGGCTTTTGAGTCCCTAAAAGTGTTGTTTCATGCCCTAAAGGAATAATTTCAGCTGATTACATCATCTCCTAGAAGTTCTCCACAGAAAACTTCTCAGAACTGGTCAAAACTTGACCATACAGACTACTCAGTGCAGAGGGTGCAATGAATCCCACCTGCTATGTAAAAAGTGCGATGCATACTGGAAAGCTCTTCTGTAGGGTGCGATGGGCGAGAGTAAACAAATGGTAGAGATAGTCTACAAGGTGGATGATCATGGAATCTTCCAGAAACTTCTCCTATGACACTTGCCTCTCTGAATTCTCCCAGGGATGAGTAATAGATCATCAATCTCCAAGTAGAATCGAGAACTATCAGAGAGAGGACACTAATAAAAATCCTAGAAGCTAACTCACCCTCTTACAATCATCTATATATGGATCCCTCATCCTAGAGATCCAAAGGCTGGAATCTTGTATCTTGTAAGGAAGTGTTGTTGGTTTCCTGGTGGAATATCATAGTGTTGGGTGATCTAAGCTTTTCATGAGGTGAAGAAGGGCTTTCATGCTGGGAGGGATGATGCTGGTTCAGATCAATGGGTTGCAATCCTCTCTTCTAATCTCTATATCAATAAAGCTATTCAATTTTTCCTCCACATTCTTTGTATGTTTCTTGTATATATGCATATGTATGTGGTCAATATATATTTGGTCCTATATTGTTTACGATTGTAGATCTCTGCACTTTGAAGGTATTATGCTGCTTTGACTTTATAGGTACTCTTTGAAGCGGAGTGGTCAAGGGAGGAGTGGCAAAGATCTATCAAAGGGGGAGAAGGAACAAGCAGAGAACCAAGCAAAAGATCGAGGTTGGTATTCTTTGCTCCTCTCCTATCTATTTCTCGTAAAGGAAAGTGAAAGTAACCTTAATCTGTTTGTTTCTAAGATAGATACCCGTCTTAGTGGGACTAGCAGCTCTGCATAGACACTAGATTTCCTGATAACACTTGCCCAAAACAAATAGAAACATCATGGGGCATCGACAGCGCTCAACCCAAAAACAATAGAATCGATTATGGGGCATCTCTGGCACGAGAGAGCTCCTAGACAGTGCATCAAACTACCTGAAGGTGGTTATTCCTCTTTCAGAAGGAGAAAACCTCAGAGCCATGCTTGCCTATTCAGGGAATCAAATAGTTAAGGGACAGAGAGGATAGATTAAGACTCTGAACCTTTGAGAGCTCAGGAGCATTGTAAAAGTCCTATAAAAGGCTGGAAACTAAATGTAACAGGGGTTCAACTTTTGGAGACTATGGAGACTCTATTCCTTCAAGCTTCTCATCTTCATTCTAGCAATATAAGCTTCTTTTGTTGTTATATGTTCAATTTCCATTTTCTCTGTTGTTCTATGCTTGCACTTGAATAGGTTATTCATGTTTTCTACTATGTCTAATGCCAGATAACTGTCATATTATCTCTGCATTGATAAATTAGATTTTCAAGTTTCATTTACTTCCTGCAGCTAGCCATTGATATGTGTTTATGTATGCAATCTGCTGGTACAATCAGTATTCTCCATCTATCCATTGAATCTATAAACTATTGAGCATTAGTGGTCTAAAGCCTTGTATTGTTGAGGGTGTTCATGCATGTCTTGAGTGAGGATAGAGCTGAAGTGGTTATCTTAATTGATCCAAACCATCATCCATTCCAATAGTTCTGAGAACAATATTGAAGATTATATGTTACCAGGCATCTTCGCGCTGCAACCTAGGAGAGTTTCTTGGAGTGATAACATAATCGGCGTCATTGTTGGGGAGAGGAAACTGAAGCTCAACTTCCCTAGGAGATGACATAGATCCAGCTTTGATGATAGACAAATTTTGGGCACTTTTTTGGTTGTAATCATCTATCTGGCGACTCTACTGGAGGCCAAACCTTTTGGTGACTCCACTTTATAGTTCTGGCTTAGTTTGTGAGGCATACTCAAAGAAATCCTCAGAAGTCACAAGCTGACCTAGTACCTGATCCTGAAAAAATCATCAAAGAAAGAAAGGTATTGCAGAAAGGAGCATCAGGTTTAGGTAAACCTAAACAATCTCCTATATCTCTTCAGGAAAATCCTGCAATAGAACAAATACATGTTGAGAGTATAGCATCTAATACTAGCAACAAAGAAAAAATCTTAGAGATTCATAAAGCTCCTTATTCTTTAGGTTCTCCTTTTGTTGTAAGCCCAAAGGAAACCTCACCTCCTATCCATCATACTCCTTCAATCCTATCAATCACTCCTCAACCCTCTGTCATTTAGATTTCCAGTACCCTCATAGCCACCACAGCTATGGCAGGTCCACAAGCACCCACCAAAATGGAAAGAATCATAGCTGCTAGGTATGGACCTCTCGTACTGCCCACTCCTTTGAATGCCATGCCTGCTGGAGAATATTAGAGGTATATGCCTAAGTTCACTGGGATTGAAGGTGTTACAGCTGAAGAACATCTTGAGTCATTCTATAACTATGTTGATAACCTGGACATTAGTGAAGATGATGTTTGGATGAGATTCTTTGTCCAAAGCCTAGATGGAGAGGCTAGAAAATGGTTTAGAGAACTGTCCCCAAGATCTATAGCAGATATTGAGGCTTTAGATGATGCATTTCTAAAGCATTGGGGGGATAAGAAGGATCTCTTCTACTACCACACTGAGTTTGGGAACTTAAAGAGGGGAAATGGTGAGCTTCTGCCTGATTTTAATAAGAGATTTAACCGCATGTACAACAAGATACTAGCTGAAGTAAAACCCACCACTACCTCTGCTAGACTCCTCTATGCCAGTGCCTTTGATTCTGACTTATATTTACTGTTGAGGGAGAGGTGATGTGCTTCTTTGGCTGATATGTAGGATGCAACCTTGGAAGTAGAATCAAATATCATGGCTGTAGAAAATCTCAAAGGTAATGTTGATAGAAGAAGACAAAGGGGCAAGTCTTCTTCATCTTCAAATCCCAAGATAGATAAAATGACCAAAATGATAGAGTCATTAGCCTCTGAATTATCCAAATTAAAGGTTGAGCAGCAGTCTGGTAAAGGAAGAGTTCCTAACACCTTTGCTCCTCCAAATCCAAATCCATATAGAAGGACTAATGAGCAGTTGCAGATTTTGCAAAGAAGCAAAGATACCAATGAAGACCAAAGGGTGAAGACCCCTTTCCAGAATGTAGTCATGGAAGAAGAGTAGTTTGAAAAAGATGATGAGATCCATTGTATGGAAGAAAAAGGCAGTTCCCCTTTTTTAACCAAAGCTACCTATGACAAGTCATTATTCAATGACCAGATCAGCCAAGAGTAGGATGATGAAGCTATTCTACAAACTGAATATACGCACAAATATAATCTAAGGTTGAAGATGAATAATGTAAAGGAAACTCCTATTCATAAAGCTGTTGTCCCTGCAGAACAACAAGCTAATAAGCAGAAGCAACTAGCAATTGATCCTATCATCCTCAAAGCTCCAGCCATAGAAATTGAAGAATCGCAGTTGGCCTCTACGCAACTTAAAAACCAATTTGTCAGATCACAGAGGAAGAAGGCCCACAAATTTGGGACATGTTCTTTGAAGGAGCTTGCTCTAAAGAAGCTCCAGGAGTAGGCGTAGTCCTTGTGTCCTCCATAGAAGAATACATTGATTCATCATTTATATTAACTTTTTAGGTCTGAAATGACTCAGTAGAGTATGAAGCAGACCTTATCATTCAGTAGGTGTACAAAACCTTCCAAGCAAAAAATCCAAGGCTAAAAGCATATAGAGATGAGGTGAAATATAGACCATCTCTGCTCGATAATGTGAAATGTTGGAAAGTTTTTGAAGTAGATGATCAAATTAATAGGCTTTTGCAAGTCTTTGATGATTTTGTTGATATGCACATTAACCAAGAGAAAGAAACCTTAGATAGAAAGGTAAAAAGGGTGAATTTTTAGTTTGGTGACTGTTTTCTCAAAAGGGATGCATTAAAGGAAGGAGTTGATGTTTTTGATGGCCCAGTCAATGAGTTGTTCTTCAAACTTTATTTCAATTAAGGCTTTCAAGCCTTGGTATTGTAAATATGTTTTTTCAAGTTTTTATTTCATGCTAAATAGACTCCATTCCCAATGCAACACTATGAGGAAGATTTGATCTTGTTTTTTACAGGAAAGGCATTGTTATGTAGTTCTTGAAACCTCACAGGGAGGCTTTCATCCCCAAAAGGAGCTAGTGTTAGCCTTGTTGGCAAATGTCCCAAAAATGGATCCAAATATGCCCCAAAGTCTCCAAATTTGCTTAAAATCATGCCAATGGATCCATATATGCTCTTGAAGTCTTCAAATATTGCTTAAGATCGTCCAAAGATCAAAATAAGCACAAGAGGAGAGCCCTTGGAAGGGCAAAAATACACTATCAGGAAGCTAAAACACTGAAAAATCAGTGAAAAACCAAGTATTGGGGGCATACACAGTCAAAGCACAACAGTCATTAGATCTGGCTGATTAAAAGCCCAGATCTAAGCGGAAAATCGCAATCGGCACAAGCATGTTGGACACAGATTGTCATTGATGTCAATATGGCAATATTCGAGGAACAAAAGGAGACAAGAGGAGAAGAACAGAGGATGCAGATAGCCATCACAGCAATAGAGGAACAAGTAGAGCTATAAGGAAGTAGACAAAGCCATCAGAGGAGCAATGGGTGCATTTATATTATCAAGAGCTATCAAGCCACAAAAGAATTATATGCATGAAGATATAGGTGGAGGAGCATATATCATACATATGTGTTTTTACACTATTGGAAGCACAAAACCTTATATATATATATATATATATATATATATATATATATATATATATATATATATATTATATATATTATATATATATATATATATATATACATACATTTATACTTTTATACTATCGGGCCGTAAAACCCATGTATGCATGCTTTAACACTATCGGCGGACAGAAAGCCCATATACATAGGCTTAACACTATCAGAGGTGGATTGCGGACTTGAAACTCTATACATGGGAGTGTTGAGTTGTATCGAGTCCGGCACATCACATTGCTATGAGGGATCTATGTTAACGTCGAGCCCTAACCCTATGCAACTTTCGATCACCGATAGCGAGTATCGCATCGGCACTTTGGAAGTGGGAGATACAATATATGAAGTAGTCCATTGCAATCGCCGATAACGATATCACATCGGACCTCCGGTAGGGGAAACTCCCGACTGCAATGCATATCAATGCGGACCCGCCACACATTACAAATATGACTTAATCTATGATTTCATCCGTCGCATATTGCAAGCCGTAAATCCTTGCCACATTGGAAGCACCGACTGCGATCGGCTGTGGACCCAACGAGGATATTAACTATGGTTTAATACCATATC
This sequence comes from Pinus taeda, assembly GCA_000404065.3. NCBI lineage: Eukaryota > Viridiplantae > Streptophyta > Pinopsida > Pinales > Pinaceae > Pinus > Pinus taeda. The sequence goes on from APFE030439325.1 coordinate 260,757, forward strand.
GCATCCAGTGCATCGGAGTAGTGGTTGAGTCATGGGTCCAATATATAAAGTACCCCCAGGAGTCACAAATCGCCAATTGTGATTTAAGCATGGACCCAATATAGGAATAGGTGCGATTGTAATATTTCATGATGTCCGCCTTTTAGTCTGTTTGACTATTTTTTCTCATATTCTCTATGTAATGGAATGTTTGTCTTGTGTGGGGTGTTTTAAGCCGAAAGGCTTACGATGGTTGTTTCGACAGTTCAGAAGGTTGAACGTTAGTGAAAAGGGGTGAATCATGGAAATTATGATTGCGATTAGGACAAAACATCTCCATTTAATTGAAAGAACTCTATGTATGCCACAATCATTGCTAAAAGGAGCATTGTTACGGTAAATCGGGAGGATGTGTTCTTTGTGGATCGTTTGGACCAGTCTAATGAATCTACGTATCCCCAGAAAGTCAGTGAACTTGCACAGCGCAGAGGAAGCCACAGCGACCGAGGAGGAAGCCTAAGAGGTGGTGTAAGTGGAAACGAATGGACAGAGGCACGAGAATGTATAAAACAGTAAAAACAGAGAACTGTTTGTGCTGTTGTTGTGGTGAAGAACCAGAGTGTGTGGTAGCAGAAGCAGCGGAGGTAGAAGAGGTAGCAGAAGCAATGAAGGCTGTAGAGGCAGCAGAAGCAGCAAGGCAAGAGAGTAGGAGTGATAGAACCTCAGCTGAATAGAGTGTAGCAGCATACCAGTTTATACCAAGGTTGGGTTGGAGCCCAAGAGGTTGGAGCCTCAGAACTGAACAGGACTGAAGTCATTGGGGGTAGGTGCTCCTAAGTGCAGAACCACTGCAAAACAGAGTTGGTGCTCTGGAGGTTGGAGCCTCACTAAATTCCAAGTTGGAGCTTGGAAACTATTCATAATCAGATATATACTTATATTATATTTATTTCATTGCAATGTCTTGAGTTTTAATAAAAGCATTAATTTCAGCGGTTGATTTTTGTGTTCTGTGTATACATATACATATCTATATATGCTTTTGGAAATCACTAGAACAATTAAAAAAAATAAGAAATATTGATTCACCCCCCTTCTCAGTATTTGCAACAATTGGTATCAAAGCTCGGCTTCTTCATACTAGCCTAACAACTTGAATAAGGATTCGCAGCCATGATGAGAAATCACGAAGCATCAAGAAGACCTCCTTTGTTTGATGGCACTAACTTTGGTTTCTGGAAGAAAATAATGACCTACTACTTAATGTCCCTTGGACCTGAAGTCTGGCATTTTGTACAAAATGAATACCAAACGACTTCCACTCTTCCAACAGACCCAGACAAGAGGAAAGCCTACATCGCAAATGCAAATGCCTTGAACTCCATCACTAGTGGAATCACTGATTCCAAGTTTACAAAAGTCATGCACTGCACCTCTGCCAAAGAAATGTGGGAGAAGCTAGTTGGCTTGTACAATGGAGACTCAAAAGTCAAAAAGGCAAAGCTTCAAACTCATAGAAGACAATTTAAAAGTTTGAGGATGGAAGGTGAAGAAGATATTGCAGCATACATCCTCCAAGTAGTTGAAGTGGTAAATTCCTTGAAAGGATTGGACGAAAAATTTGAAGAAAGTACCATTGTTCAAAAGGTATTAAGGTCTCTTCCAGACAAATTTGACTCCAAAATAAGTGTTATAGAAGAAGCAAAGGATCTAGATACCCTCAAAATGGATGAACTCCATGGAATTCTCACTGCCTATGAAATGAGGAAAGGTGGCCAAAGCTCCAAAGATGCAGCATTCAAGGCCTCAAAGTCAAAGAAGGGGAAAGAAAGGAATGACTGTAGTGATGAGTCAGATGTGGAATCCGAATTGGCTCAATTTGTACGAAAGCTGAAGAGAGGATCTAAGCTTAAAGGCAAGTATCCTCTTATCTGTTTTAAATGTGGTAAAATGGGTCACTATGCAGCAAGATGTCCTCGGAAACATGACAGTGATGATGAAGGAAATTCTAAAAGAATGGCACACAAAAAGAAAGGGTTCAATAAGAAAAAAATCTTCTCCAAGCAAGATGAGTCTGATGAGAATGAGTTCATGGTCATCAAAAAGAAATCAGATGAGGAAAGTGATCATGATGAAAGCCAAGAAACATTATTCATGTTACTCGCAAATGATGATGACTCAGGGCTGGAAGGAAATGTAGAGGAACTGTTAATAAGCGCCATTGAAGAAAATGAGAAACTATGGAACAAAATCATTTCTCTCAAAGTGGAAAACAAGGAAATAAGAAGGAGAGAAGATCTCTTGGAAGCAAAGCTTAAAGAAAAAGAAGAGACTTGTGAAGAATGTGAGGCCGAAATAATGTCTCTGAGGAAGGAGTTGGAGCAAATTAAAAGGGCTGTAAAAGCTCTCAAATACTTGATACTATTCTAAAAAATCAAAAACCTCAACATGACAAGTTTGGAATAGGTTTCAAAGGAGAATCCTTAAGCACTAAGAATAGTGCAAAAATCTATGCCGATGCACTTTCCTGCAATCCAAAAGATGAAAAAGTATGTTATCAAAAGTGCAATCCCAGATCCCAAGAATGAAGAGAGAATTACTCCAAAGAAGAATGTGGAGTCGAATGATGGACACTACAGCAAATACAAACATGTACTCCACCAAGGGCCCATCACAAATCCAAAGAACGAGGGAGAAGTAATTCCCAAGAAGGAAATCGACCCAAATTGTGGTTTCTTCAATGGGTACAAAACCATCTTTCTTGGACACTTCTTTCACTGTAAAAACTTCGTTCATCAAGCCAGACATTGTATGGCTCGCAGAAGTGAAAAGACAAAGCTAAAGGACTAAATATTCAACTCATATACCCCCAACAGGCAGGGACAAATCAAAACCTTCAATTGATTTGATCCCTTGACCAAATTTGATCTGATTTTCTCTTTCTGCTACAATAATGGACACTATGAATAAGACTGCCCACTCAAAGGAAGAAAGACGAGTAGCAAGAAATCCAACATGGATAAATGAAGTCTGGCTCTATATGCCTAAAATAATGGAAACCATTGGTTTGTGGATAGTGGGTGCTCCAGACACATGACAAGAGATAGAAGAAAGTTTGTCTCACTGAGCAAAAAGGAAGGGAATGTGTCCTTTGGAAGCGGATCTAGCAGAATTGCAGGGAAAGGAATAGTTACTATGATTAATGGAAAAGGAAAAGCTCAAGATGCTCTACTAGTTAATGGACTCAAACACAACCTCCTGAGTGTCAACCAAATCTGTGATTAAGGACATAAGGTTGTTTTCACACCAAAGAATGTGAAATAAGGAACTTTGCCTCAGGGGAACTTGTGGCAAAAGGGGTGAGAACATCAGACAACATTTACATTCTAAACAAGATTTAAGAAAATAAATGCTACTTGAGTCAGACAGATGAGAGTTGGTTGTGGCACAAGCGACTTGGACATACAAGCTTTGAAAATCTGATCAATATCAGCAAGATCAAAGCTGTACGAGACATCCCAAGGCTATTCAAACCAAATCAAGGAGTATGTGGTCCATGTCAACATGGAAAGCAGACCAGAACCAACCACAAGACAAAGGAGCTCTCTACATCGAAGCCCTTGGAGATCATCCATGCTGATGTGTGTGGGCCAACTAGAAATTAGGGACTCCAAGGAGAAAGGTAATTTGTGTTATTTGTTGATGATTATACTAGAATGACGTGGGAATATTTTATAAAGTTTAAATCTAAAACTTTTGAGTGTTTTAAGAATCTAAAAGCCCTTGTAGAAAATGAAAAAGATTCAAAAATTAAGTGCCTCATAACAGACCGAGGGGGAGAATTCACATCAAACGAATTTAGTGAGTTCTGTAATATTCATGGAATTAAAAGGGAATTCTCTGCTGCCAGAACACCTCAGCAAAATGGGGTAGTTGAAAGAAGAAATCGAACAGTCCAAGAAATGGTAAGAACAATGCTATTAGCAGCAGACTTACAACCCAGATTCTGGAGAGAAGCAGTAGGGACAACTGTCTATACATTGAATCGAACTCAATTAAGACCAAATTGTGAAAAAGCTCCTTATGAGATATGGAAAGGAAGACCTACTTTGGTGAAGTACTTTTTGGAAGCAAGTGCTTCATAAAAATAAATGATGGCTCACCCAAAAAGTTTGATTCTCGGGTTGATGAAGGGATATTTCTTGGATACTCTACACGGCGCAAGGCTTACAAGTGCTACAATTATTGACTGAAGAAAATAGTGGAAAGCATTGATGTAAAGGTTGATGAAGATCTTCCAGAAAAGGAAATTGAAGAACATGAAGATGACTTTCTCATTGAAGGAGAAGAACCTAAAGAAGAAGAAATATATGAGGAAGAAGAAGAAGAAGAAGAAGAGAACCACCTAATACCCCTTCAAAGATGAAGTATGTCCAAAGACATCATCCAGAAGAGCATATCATTGGTGATAGAGATGAAGGTGTGCAGACCCTAAGAAGGATAACAATCACACCGACGAGAAAAGTCATTGCCCTCCTATCTATGATAGAACCAGAAACATTTGCAGAAGCAAGGATCCTCATTGGGTAAAAGCCATGGAAGAAGAAATGTCCCAAATTGAGAAGAACAAGGCATGGGAGCTGGTACCTCATCCAAAGGACAAAAAAATAATAGGAACCAAATGGGTGTTCAAAAATAAATGAATGAGGAAGGATAGGTTATCAGAAACAAGGCAAGACTTGTCTACAAAGGTTATTCACAAATTGAAGGAATTGAATTTGAAGAGACATTTGCACCAGTGGCCCGTATGGAAGCTATTAGGATGTTCTTGGAATTTGCTTGCTCAAATGGATGTGAAATCAACATTTCTAAATGGGGAACTCAAGGAGGAAGTCTACATGGAGCAGCCAGAAGGTTTTGATCTAACAACAGGAAAGGACTTAGTTTGTAAGTTGAAAAAAGGTTTATATGGGTTGAAACAAGCTCCTAGAGCTTGGTATGCAAGATTGGATCACTACCTACAACAACAAGGCTTCAAAAAGGGAGTGGCTAGAAGTAATCTATACATAAAGACAGATGAATGTAAGTTACTAGTTGCTCTTGTTTATGTCAATGATCTGATTTTTGCTAGTAATAATGATGAAATGAGCCATGAACTTTCTCAAAGTATGTCAAAAGAGTTTGAGATGTCAATGATAGGAGAGCTGTCCCACTTCCTTGGACTTCAAGTATCTCAAACCAAAGCGGGATTGTGTATATCTCAAACCAAATATCTAAAAGACATGCTCAAAAATATGGAATGGAGGACTGTGCAACAATGAGCACACCTATGACCACAAACTATAAACTGAGCAAAGATGATGACTCCCCTCTAGTAGATGCAACTCATTACAGGTCATTGATTGGATCACTTCTATACTTAATAGCTACAAGACCAGACATAATGCAGGCAATCGGAATGGTGGGAAGATTTCAATCTGCTCCCAAACAATCCCACTTATTAGCTGTAAAAAGAATTCTCAGATACCTGAAAGGAACTTCTGATTTCGGTCTTTGGTACCCAAAGAGCTCAACAATGACTGTCACTTCATACACCGATGCTGATTGGGCTAGAAGTATAGATGATCAGAAAAGTACTAGTGGAAATGTGTTCTTCCTAGGAGACTGTTTAGCATCCTGGCTCAACAAAAAAAAGTCATCCATGTCATTATCCACAGCCGAAGCTGAGTATATCACTGCAGCAGACTGTTGTACTTAGATACTGTGGATGAAGAAAGCTATAAAATATGTTGACATATGTACAGATCAATCGATTACCATCTATTGTGACAACACGAGTGCCATCAGTCTCAGCAAAAATCTAGTGATACACTCAAGAACCAAACACATACCAATCAAGTATCATTTCCTCCATGAGCAAGTAGTTGAACAAAACATCATCTTGGAATATATCGGTACTAAGGAGCAAATCACTGATATTTTCACAAAACCTCTTCCTCGAGAAGCATTCAAACATCTGCATCAAAAGATGGAGGTTATTTCTTTATCATCACTCAAGTTCATTCATAAAGATGTAGCAGGATAGGGGGATTAGTTTGACAAGGGGAGTCCATATGCATTCCTTTGCCATTGATTTCAAAGGGGGAGAGCAGAAGAATATTGCCATCAATAACAAAGGGGGAGATTGTTGGACACAAATTGTCATTGATGTCAATATGGCAATATTCGAGGAGAAAAAGGAGCCAAGAGGAGTAGAACAGAGGATGTAGACAACCATCACAACAATAGAGGAACAAGCAAAGCTATAAGGAAGCAGACAGAGCCATCAAAGGAGAAATGGGTGCATTTATATTATCGGGAGCTATCGGGCCACAAAAGAATTATATGCATGAAGATACAAGCGGAGGAGCATATATCATACATATGTGTTTTTACACTATCGGAGGCACAGAACCTTTTATATATATTATATATATATATATATATTATAATATATATATATATAATTATATATTATATATATATATATATATACATACATTTATACTATCGGGCCGTAAAACCCATGTATGCATGCTTTAACACTATCGGAGACAAAAAAATTGGCTCTAGGGAAAATACAATATCGAAGGCGGATTACGGACTTGACACTCTATACATGGGAGTGTTGAGTTGTATCGGGTCTGGCACATTGCATCGCTATGAGGGGTCTATGTTAACGTCGAGCCCTGACCCTATGCGACTTTCGATCGTCGATAGCAAGTATCGCATCGGCACTTCAGAAGTGGGAGCTACAATATGTCAAGTGGTCCATTGTGATCGTCGATAGTGATATCCCATCAGACCTTCGCCAAGGGCAACTCCCGACTGTGATGCATATCCACGTAGATTCGCCGCACATTAAAAATATGACTTAATCTATGATCGCATCTGTCACATATCGCAAGTCGTAAAGCCTTGCCACATTGGAAGCACCGATTGCGATAGGTTGTGGACCCTACGGACATATTAACTATGGTTTAATACCATATCACATCCAATCCATTAGAGCAGTGGAGGATCGGTTGTCAGCCATTGGTGGAGCCATGGGTCCGATATATAAAGGACCCCAGGAGTCATGAATCGCTGATTGCAATTTAACCACGGACCCGATACAGGAATAGGTGTGATTGTAATATTTCCTGAAGTCCGCCTTTTAGTCTGTTTGACCATTTTTTCTCATGTTCTCTGTTAAATGGAATGTCTGGTTTGCGCGGGATGTTTTAAGCCAAAAGGCTTACGATGGTTGTTCCAACGATTCAGAAGGCTAAACGTTGGTGAAAAGGGGTGAATCATGGCAATTATGATTATGATTGGGACAAAACATCTCCGTTTAATCGAAAGAACTCTGTGTATGCCGCAATCATTGCCAAAAGGAGCACTGTTACGGTAAACTAGGAGGATGTGTTCTCCATGGATCGTTTGGACCAGTCTAATGAATCTACGTATCCCCAAAAAGTCAATGAACTTGCACAGCACAGAGGAAGCCACAGTGACCAAGGAGGAAGCCTAAGAGGCAGTGTAAGTGGAAACGAATGGAAAAAGGCACAAAGAATTGTTCATGTTGTTGTTGTGGTGAAGAACTAGAGTGTGAGGTAGCAGAAGCAGCAGAGGCAGAAGAGGTATCAGAAGTAGCGGAGGCTATAGAGGTAGCAAAAGCAGTAGAGGCAAGAGAGTAGGAGTGAGAGAACCTCAGCTGAATAGAGTGTAGCAGCATACCAGTTTATACCAAGGTTGGGTTGGAGCCCAAGAGGTTGGAGCCTTAGAACTGAAAAGGACTGAAGTCATTGGGGGTAGGTGCTCCTAAGTGCAGAACCACTGCAACACAGAGTTGGTGCTCTGGAGGTTGGAGCCTCACTGAAGTCCAAGTTGGAGCTTGGAAACTATTCACATTCAGATATATACTTATATTATATTTATTTCATTGCACTGTCTTGAGTTTTAATAAAAGCATAAATTCCAGCTATTGATTTCTGTGTTCTGTGTATACATATACATATCTATATATGCTTTTGGAAATCACTAGAACAATTAAAAAAAATAAGAAATACTGATTCACCCCTCTTCTTAGGATTTCCAACAAAGCAGGCAGCGACAATCGGCACAAGACACTGTCGATCAGCGATCACCAATGATCGGATCGGCGGGTCGCTATCGGCAAGTCACATCGGTGGAGGTATCGACGCAGACAGTATGGAATGAGTGATTGCGATCAACAATTAAACGTGGACCGTCGATCACATGCGCAGATCAACAACCCACATCACATCGACGGATCACAGTCGAGGAAACTAAGGGGTGGAGCCTTTACACCTTCATTTGCGCAATGCGATGATGCGAACCTGACGATATTCTAAATATTACTTGATAATATTTCAGGTCCGTGGATAGGCCGGTTTTAATGAATTGTTATGTATTTTCATTATATAACGAAATACAAAGGGAGCACAAGGCAACGCTGATAGCGATGAAGCCCGAACCTGAAAGGGTTCGAGAATGAAATCTATAATATTTGAAATCTGGAGGGAGGCCTTCTTCATGTATTTCCCTTGTTTTTCAAGTATTTCAAAAAACAAAGGGAACCAAGGGACCAGGCCGTCTGTGATAGGCGACAACGACCCAAAGGGCGGACCCGATAGATATATATGCCATGTTTAAGGACTTTTGAAGTCCAAAAGGAACAGCTTGGCAGGATTTTTACATTGTTGTTGTGTCTTCTGTTTAAAACAGAAACAATCATTATTTTTGGCAAAATTCCACAATATGGCAGCATTGCTCTGTGTTAACAGAAAGCATGCATTGCTAAACATTTGAAAGGGCCATAGCACACGCAACTCATCCCAAACTGAAAAAGTAGTCGTGGAGCAGCACAACGCAACACAGCACATGCAGCTTGCCCAAAACAAACAAAAACATCATGGGGCATCAACAAAGCTTAGCACAAAAACAACAGAATCAATTATGGGGCATCTCTAGCATGAGAGAGCTCCTAGACAGTGCATCAAACTACCTGAAGGTGGTTATTACTCTGTCAAAAGGAGAAAACCTTCGAGCCATACTTGCTTATTCAGGGAATCAAACAATTAAGGGACAGAGAGGATAGATTAAGACTTCGAGCCTTTGAAAGCTTAGGAGCATTGTAAAAGGCCTATAAAAGGCTGGAAACTAAATGTAACAGCGGTTCAACTTTTGGAGACTGTGGAGACTCTATTCCTTCAAGCTTCTCATCTTCATTCTAGCAATATAAGCTTCCTTTGTTGTTATATGTTCAATGTCCATTTTCTATATTGTTCTATGCTTGCATTTGAATAGATTATTCATGTTTTCTGCTGTGTCTAATGCTAGATAACTGTCATCTTATATCTGCATTGATAAATTAGATTTGCAAGTTTCATTTACTTCCTGTAGCTGGCCATTCATATGTGTTTATGTATGCAATCTGCTGGTACAGTCAGTATTCTCCATCTACCCATTGAATCTATAAACTATTGAGCACTAGTGGTCTAAAGCCTTGTATTGTTGAGGGTGTTCATGCATGTCTTGAGTGAGGATAAAGTTGAAATGGTTATCTGACTTGATCCAAACCATCATCCATTCCAATAGTTCTGAGAACAATATTGAAGATTATATGTTACCAAGCATCTCCGAGCTGCAACCTATGAGAGTTTCCTGGAGTGATAATAGTACCAACTCCAAGAATTCCCATGGAAGCTCCCTACAAAGGGGTTGGCATTGGAATAGTCGATGGAGACACAAGCAGTAAAAATTGATTATTCTAGTGTCTAACATGGAAGGTTAAGGTTATTGACCTTTAACCATTGTTGGGGTCCAAGAATTACTTATCATATTTCTCATTACCGATAGGTTGCATGAGAATGTTCATTCTATTATGTTGCATGGATTTATGGTCACCCAGAACTGTTATATCTAATTGTGTGGCTAATTTCATACAGTTCTGGAAACTCCGCTAGTGAGTAGAAATTTATGCCCACTATCCAAGAGGAATTGGAGAGGAAAAATATTTTGTATAGTCTTATCATGTCTGTCATGAATCAGTAATTCTTTATTCTCTTGAATAATGGTAGATTATCATATGGTGTCATCACAAACTTATAATATTATGCTCTTCAAGGCTTACAATGAAGTCTCTGCAAATTGACTAGAGAACCCTAAATATGGCTAGGCGGTGGCAGAATAAATTTCTACTCTCTTATCTCTCACACATTAGCATCTATGCAAGATGAAACTGCAAACTCTCGAAAGCTCTTTTTTCGATCTTTAAAACATTTTGATACAGTGGTGATTTTGCAGGATGCTCATTTCCTTCAATAAACAATGAATTTTTTAATTGTTTTTCTCGGAAAAACTTTATAGATTATGGCTACAGACTCATGGATATTCTTCCTTGGATCATGGAAATGTAGCTCTGATACCAATTTTTGTTTAGGGAGAGATAATATATATATATATATATAGAGAGAGAGAGAGAGAGAGAGAGAAAGAATTACCAAATACCCAAACAACCTATTGCTAGAATCTATTAACTCATGCTTCTTATACAACTTAGGTCCTGGAGTCACACACTCTTCAACAGTTCCCACTCTCAGTTGTATTGTAGGACCTCTAATGCATGCCAAGGGAAGAACAAGAGATGGTGTAGCTATAATGGGTGGTGAAATTTGAGGTGCGAGAATTTGAGATGTTGTTGGTCCAAACAAAGTTTCCTTCACAATATCTTGTGTCAACTCGCAACCACTCTTTGCTATTCTTAATAGCTTTAAAGCATTGTAAAATTGTGCTCTTCCGAGGAAGCTTGTGCCATTCTGATCAACATGCATCCATATATATAGAGTGCATATACATAATGATTAAATAATGAAAAAAGCAGAGAGATCATCCAACTTCAGATCCAACAATACATGTTTAGTCAACACATCTTGCTCTTTCTCAAGATCATATTAAGCTAAGGTCCCAACATCACACAAATTTAATTATGCGCAATCAAATCATCCTTGAAAAAAGATAATTAAAACCCTAGAAACAAAGTGAATCATCAAATTAAGCATCAAGTGTTTCATTAGTTCTTACAGTAGCTATGTTATTGTGAATGTGTAGATATCGAAGTCTATTGAGTTAGTAATGGGATACCATTGTAATTTACAGTCTAAAGCTATAACTAATTGAATCATATGATATATCCAGTCGAAAGATCTAAGACTTGTCAATGTTCATAAATATCATTGAAGGGGACATGGACAAAGAACATCATGCTCTGAGCGCTTTTAAAATCCTTCAATTTAGAATATAAGGAAGAAAATTAAACCAACTACACAATCAGAAACTTTGTTCTTGTTTGGTATGCTACCAGACTACTATAAGTGTTTAGCCCATCTTTAATATAAATTTCATTGCCAATAAAGTAATTGTGCAGCTAGTGCATTTTAAGCTAAATTCGTGAAAAAACAAAACAAAAATAACCTAATTTCAAGTCAACTTCCATGAATCATAATTTTGGGGAAAATATTAAGAAGTTGGTAGATTGTTTGAAGCAATCGAATTCGACGAAGGAATTAAAGGAAAAAAGGGTACCTATGCAAGTATTTTCTTGGGTAAATTGGTCCCCTGAAAGAAGACAAAGGCTTCAGAACCATTGATCCTTCCATCATGGTCCAAATGAGCTTAGCGAAAATAGACTTTGAACAAATCAATGTTTTGTTGATGAGCCATTGAAGAGATCCTCCCCAATCTATTGATCCCTCAACGCATCCAAATTCAACCATGAAACCCTAACTACTAGCGAATCACTGCAACATTTCATGTGAAAATATAGAACAAATTTGTAGTGAAGACATTAGAGTTCAATCAATTCTAATAACGACAATTGATATAGAGTCCTAAAGATCGATCTAGCTACCTATACTTGTTTCCATATAGCCACATAGTAGATTGGAGATCGATCTAAGTGTGATGCCTTGCCCAACTATTTTTCTGGCCTTTCCTTTTTTTCAACTCCTCAACATTCATTGGAATACAGTAGCATAGCCCTAAGGTGGGGAAGAACAAAAAATTAATTTTAATTTCGATGATCGTTAAATTTCTAATATATTATTATTATTATTTATATAAATTTTAAAAAACATTACTTTATGAATTATAAAAATGTATGGATGCTATTTTTTATCTTTATTATATACTCATTTCAAAAATTAAATTTTTTTATTTTCCAAAATTACAAAATAACTAACCATGTTTTAGTTGTAAGTTATAATTTTACAACAAATTTAAATTTGGATTTATATAATTAAATAAAAAACCTACAAATATTTTTATTAATGTTTAATTATTTAATATTATGGGTTTCCATGTTATGAAAATAAGTGAGATTTAGTTTTTTTCAGACACTATCATGCTATCGCCCTGCATGGTGAATATGTTTATTACTCAGCACCATTTTTGAAATGGACATGGATGTATATATTTTTGACTTGTATACACTGATTTGGCGATCCAGGTGGGTCCAGAAAGACATGCAGGACAAAGAGGGTCATGAACGCTCAAAAATCAAAGTGATTAGAATGATGTCGAACTAGGACCAGACCGTAGATCTCATCTTCCTAATCGTGAAGGTGCGAACAATTTTTCAATCCGAGTTTAGATGATGAACTTATCACGAATAGTGTTTGCCTTAGTTCCTTTGAAAAAGGAGGTTTTTCTCATAAAAATGGGTTCTAATCCTTTATAAGGTGAATCGTAATCGGAGGCAGGGCAATGGCCGATATCGGCGCTATACAGACAACGATCGGCGATATCAGTGCTTGAGAATTGGCGATGGAGTGTCAGATTGGTGGATCAGATCGGCGGAACCCAAAGGCCGAGGACCAGGACCCTTGGATATCAGTGAATGTGATTAGCGATTGCCAAAGATCATTGTCGGCGGATGCCAAACGAAGGACCCCGAGCCGCAGTAATTAGCAATCTGCGATCTCGACTGGCGATATAGCATAGACCCGATTGATTTATAGGTCCGATTTTATAAAGTTTGAAATCTGAACTTTCGGATTTTCAATGTTTCTCAGTGTTTTACGGGTTTTTGTATTATCGCTTTAAAACAATAAAACGCTATTTTTTAAAGGTTGTTGCACCCGCCAATTGTTCTATACAAACGGTTTCTACTTAAGCAATAGACCTCTAATTTTGAAGAAGCCTTGTCCCAAACATGTTATAAAACACAATGGGTGACAGAGAGCTGAGGCTAGAGGAGGGAGAGAGCATGCATGCCAGAGAGTGCCCGAGAGCCCGAAAGCCTGTGCTAGAGTGCCGAGAGCATGGATGCAGAGAGCTGAGAGTGGCGAAAGGTTGCGGAATAGAGGGTGAGGGCAGTATAACAGAGAGCCTGAGAGACTGTGTGGAGATACTGCGTGGAGAGAGGCCTGAGAACCTGAGTATGCAAAGAAGCATGAAGCCAGAGAAACGCTTCAAATACACATAGTTGCAGAGCTACAAAGAAGCATGAAAGCCAGAGAGAGCTTGAAGTTCAGGCAAATCACAGAGTTGCAGTGACATAAGCCCAAGTGCTATCGAGCCAGATAGCCAGCAAGCTACAGAGCCAAGAGTCTAGAGAAGTTATTCTCGTTGAGATCGATTCTTCTTCTTTGATCGATTATTCTCCTTATGATCGATTCTTCTTGATCGATGTTGTCAGAATCAACGTGTCAGTGAGCTTCATCTTATTGACAGCGGTTTCAGATGCCCTACTTCTTCATATGGCCATTTGTAGTGAGGTCGTGATAGATTGGTAGCGGGTTGTGCCTGCACATTGATAATGTGAACAATGTATTCACTGTGGATTGTCTTATGAATATCCACTTCTTCAGATGGCCCGTGGTGTGATGTATATGATTATTGTTCATGTACTTCTTCTTTTACATTATGCTGCATTGATCCTTGATTGATTGATGCAGGATCTTCTTTATTACATGTTGTCATGATTCCTTGCTTCATGTTATGCGGAATCTGCTATATGATGTACTTGTTGTGATAACTCTTTATGTTATGCTTTGAGATCCCTTGTTGTATGTTGATGGGATACTCTTGTTGTTGTCATGCATGTGTTTTGTTTTGACATCTCTTTTGTGCCATATTGGTGGGATGTGCACCATGCATGTTTTTGTGTCATACTGATAGGAGTCTTTTGATTGAGAGTTCTAGTTGTGGAACATCTCTTAGAGCCACTCCTACGTGAGGGCATTTTTCCTTGTATGATCAAGACATCATCTCTTGTGTACATCATCTTTATTTATAGCACTTAATGTAGCGGCCTACACCATCTTGACATCGGGGCCTAGAGACGTAGTCCCTCCTGGATGAACTCCGTTATCAATGACTTTTGTTTTCATGTGTTGATGATTGATATGTTCCTCTTCTTTACACTTTGTAGCGATATTCATTAATGTTATTTAAAAAAAAAATTAACACATCACAAAAGTAAAAGGTCTTGGAAGGGTCCTTCTTCACACTCGCTCTCGGATCAAGTGGTATCAGAGCAGGTCTTTACATGTATGTGATTTGCTGTGTGAACAATGGAACATGCAATGACAGAGGATGAAAGAGAAATGTACGAGACCATGCTCGACATTTCCAAGAAAGTGGAAATTGTGTATGAAACTCTACATAAAGAAACAGAGGAAGAGTGGTTACAACTTCAATTGAAAGCCATAGAAGAGGCCATGGAGGAACTAAAGCAAAATAAACATAAGCTTCAAACAGAGAACGATGAATTGAATATGTGCTTACATGAAGAGAAAGAGGAGAAACAAAGTTTGCTACTACCACTGCAAGCAAAGGTTGAGGCCTTGGAAAATTTGCAACGTAACCCATGTGAGGTAAAAATTAGTTCTCCATCTTCATGTATGTTTCCTGATGATGATTTTGCTGTGTTTGAAAATCACACCACAAGAATTGGCTCCAAACTATTGAAGAGAATGGGATATGAAGGAAAAGTCTTGGGCATTAATGGCCAAGGCATTGTCAATCCCATCAAAGTAGAGGAATTACCCCGTTAGTCAGGACTTGGGTATGTCAAGAAAGAAGTTGGGGAATGCGTTGAGATAGTTAGCAAACCACCAACAACAGATAATGAGTAACCCTCATCAATTCTTTCCAAATCGAAAGAAAAGGTAAAAGATTTTGATTTCCTTTTGATTTCATCTTCTCATAGTATGATGTCTATTGGAGATTTGGAGATCCCGATTACAGGGAAAAATATGAGGCTCCTTACAAAGACAAGGCATGACGAGAAAGAGCTTGGTGCTAACAACCAAGGCATAACTCAACCTTTGGAGGTTGTGCACGAACCTCGATTTGCAAGCTCGAGGTACACTAAAGGAGAGTTCTTAAAGGCGTCAGATTCGTCTGAGACATCGTCGAGGAAAGAGAATGATGGGAAAACATCCCCATCATCCCTTGGCAATTTCCATCACAGGGAGAGAGCTGAGGCAAGCTCTCATTGCCATACTGGCATCAAAGATAGCAAAGGAAGGTATAATAATTTTAGATCATCGAATGTTCATTTTGATCATGTTGTTAATAATGAACATAGACTAAGGCATCGGAAAACATGTACTTTTTTTGGTTTACCTAACCATACCTTTTCTAAGTGTTGGAAAAGAATGGCAGCACTCATGAGGTGTGCAAGACCCTCTCATCAACACGAAAATAAACTAGTCATTGCGACAGAAATGACCATCAAAGAGCCACTTGCTGGAAGCTCCAACCAGAGCAGCGCCTTAAAGACAAAGTGTCGGTGCATGAACTAGGTAAAGTAGTTGTTCGACAAGCAAAACCATCTCAGGGAGGTGATCCATTCACATTGATCAGTGAGAAATGGTTTCTAGACATGTTGTCATTTCATGGTCATTGTTTTGTAAATCATTTGTTGCATTTTAAAGTGTAAAAGTGATGATGTATTTCCATCACTTGGTCAGCAACAATGATGTATGGTCATGTTTTGAGTCGTATTTTGAGTTGCATATTAAAACTCTAAAATAGATGTTATGTTTCCCTCACGTAATGAAACAATAGTGTTTGGCCTTATGTATGTAAATCATGTGTTGCATTGATGATGTGTTTTCCATCATGTTTTGAAGCGACCATGATGGGTTGGCTGTGTTGTCATAGTTGGGGTATTACATCCATATTGTTGTAAATTTTACCACCGAGTATGTGTTATAAACTCATGGCAAGTATGGGACGTCTGGGTCTTTAGTTTGGTCACGTCATTCAAAGCATGTAATTTGCAAACAATGCAGGTGTTGGTTCGTCGCTTAAGGCTCCAAAGAAAAAAGGTAAAGGAGATGGAAGCGAGACCTTTTCAAGACTCTTGTGATGCAGACAAGGTACAAAGAGAAAGTGCAAATTATTTTCCATGCTTTTGGAGGACCAAAAGCTCCTCAGTGGGGAGGATTGATCTAGGTGGCTCCAGAAAGACACACAAGACAAAGACGGTTATGAATGCTCAAAAATCAAAGTGATCAGAATGATGTCGAATGAAGACCAGAGCGTAGATCTCTCTTCCTAATCGCAGAGGTGCAAACAGTTTTTCAATCTAAGTCCATATGATGAAGTTATTGCGAACAGTGTTTGCCTTCGTTCCTTTGAAAAAGGAGGTTTTTCTCATAAAAATGGGTTTTAAGCCTTTATAAGGCAAATCACAATTGAAGTCAGGGTGATGGCCGATATCGGCGCTATACAGGCAGCAATTGCCAATATCGGTGCTTGCGAATCAATGATGGAGTGTTGGATCGGTGGATCGAATCGGCAGAACCCAAATGCTAAGGACTAGGACCCCTGGATATCAGCGAATGCGATTAGCGATCGCCAATATCAACGATCAGAACGATTGGCGTCGGCAGATGCCGAAGGAAGGACCTCGAGCCATAGCAATCGGTGATCTGTGATCCCGACTGGTGATATAGCACAGACCCGATCAATTTATAGGTCTGATTTATAAAATTTGAAATCCAAACTTTCAGATTTTTCTACGTTTTCCAGTGTTTTTTGGGTTTTTGTATTATCGCTTTAAAATGATAAAAGGCTATTTTTTAAAGGTTGTTGCACCCACTGATTGTTCTATACAAATGACTTCTATTCTTAAGCAACAGACCTCCGATTTTGAAGCAGCCTTGTCCTAAATGTGTTATAAAACACGATGGGTGATAGAGAGCCGAGGCTAGAGGAGGGAGAGAGCCTACATGCCAAAGAGTGCTCGAGAGCCTGAAGGCCTGTGCTAGAGTGCTGAGAGCATGGATGAAGAGAGTCAAGAGTAGCGTAAGGCTGCGTAAGAGAGGGCAAGGGTAGTATAACAGAGAGCCCAAGAGACTGTGTGGAGAGATTGTGTGGAGAGAGACCCGAGAGCCTGAGTAGGCAGAGAAGCATGAAGCCTGAGCAGCACTTCAAATCCATAGAGCTACAGAGAAGCATGAAATCCAAGGAGAGCTTGAACTTCAGGCAAATTGCAAAGCTGCAGTGACATAAGCCAGAGCGTTACAGAGCCAGATAGCCAGCGAGCTATAGAGCCAAGAGTCTAGAGCAGTTATTCTCGTTGAGATCGATTCTTCTTCTTTGATCGATTCTTCTCCTTATGACCGATTCTTCTTGATCAATGCTCTCAGAATCGACGTGTCAGCAAGCTTCATCTTATTGACAGTAGTTTCAGATGCCTTGCTTCTTCATATGGCCATTCGTAGTGAGGTCGTGACAGATTGGTAACGGGATGTGCTTGCGCATTGATAATGTGAACAACATATTCACCATGGATTGTCTTATGAACATCCACTTCTTTAGATGGCCCGTGGTGTGAGGTATATGATTATTGTTCATGTACTTCTTCTTTTACATTATGCTGCATGGATCCTTGATTGATTGATGCAGGATCTTCTTTATTACATGTTGTCATGATTCCTTGCTTCATGTTATGTGAAATCTTCTATATAATGTACTTGCTGTGATAACTCTTTATGTTATGCTTTGAGATCCCTTATTGTATGTTGATGGGATACTATTGTTGTCGTCATGCATGTGTTTTGCATTGACATCCCTTTTGTGCCATATTTGCGGGATGCACACCATGCATGTTTTTGTGTCATATTGATAGGATTCTTTTGATTGAGAGTTCTAGTTGTGGAACATCTCTTAGAGCCACTCCTGCGTGACGGCATTTTTCCTTGTATGATCGAGACATCATCTCTTGTGTACATCATCTTTATTGATAACACTTAATGCAATGGCCTACACCATCTTGACACCGGGGCCCGGAGACGTAGTCCCTCCTAGATGAACTCTGTTATCAACAGCTTTTGTTTTCATCTGTTTATGATTGATATGTTCCTCTTCTTTACAGTCTACAGCCGTATTCATTAATGTTATTTAAAAAAATAATTTAACACATCACGAAATTAAAAGGTCTTGGAAGGGTCCTTCTTCACACCCGAACCTGGATCATATGGCTAAGGGCCAAATGCTGCATATGCTACCAAGCATCTACTATATGTAATTGTTCAAAAATAATGAAAGAATTCGATTTTTCCTTTGGAAAAAAAGTGAGATTTAGTTTTATAATTATTAAGTCAAACATCAAAACTAAAAATTAACTTTTTACAATGTAATCTTTTATAACCAATTTGGATGTAGTTAATTGTTATGGTAGTAAAAAATGAATCTCATGAGTTATGCCTTCGCCCTTTGTAACCAATTTGGTTGTAGCTCATTGTGATGGTAGTAAAAAATGAATCTTATGAGTCTGGCCCCCGCCCACACATTGGTATAGTTCTACTCAAGGCACCATTGATCTTTCTCCATGAATCAATAATATTGTACCAAGAAGCACCATAATGTATTGCATTTCTATTTTCCACACTTGCAAAAGCACCATCAATCCTTCTACATGAGAATTTTTCTCCCATGATGTTGAACTAAACATGGAAAGGCCCTCCTATGGCAACAAGAATTTCCCATACCCTGATCCCCCCATCACAATATATCTTAGAATTTTTCATGTTGGAGTGCACAACCTCAGAGACAATGTGAAGCCAAGGGGAAAGGTTTGTGCGTTGAAGAGGGAGTCCTCAATTACATAGGTGTGGTTTTCTAAAATTTTGCATTAATCAAATGTATATTTGAGGGGAAATTCAACTAGAAAAAACACTTGGTTGAATTTTCATACACAAGGGTTGATTCAACTTTGAATTTTGATACTTTGTGTTTCACTTTAATGTCATTACATATAACTAATAATTTTCAATTCCTTGTCTCATTTCATCTCATTTTATTTTAATTGTGAAGTGACTAAGCCTTGAACCCCAAATCCTCATAGCTAAGATTTACAAAGTATTCATTACCTCATTTCCTCTCATTTTACTTCAGTTAAATGGAGCAACTAGGCCTTGAGCCCCAAACCCACACAACTAAGCTTTGCACACTACAAAAGCCTCTCTCTCCCTGGTATTGCACTTGTTTTAGATACATTTTTCTTAGAAGAGAAGCAATGCCTCACTAAATACCTTACATGTTAACTTATCATCCGATCCCATTACATATTCCAAGCATTGAGGACATTAATACAATTTCAAAATTCAATTTTACACTCATTGGATGTAATCACCATGTTCCATCAATTTGAGTTAAACTCTAGAAACAAATGTAAATAATTCTATTATTTCTTTTCATTGATTCTAAATTAGCAAGTGAGAAAAATGAAAATGCATATTAAATTTGAGTGGGAAAATGAAATTCCAAATGAGAAGGCCCCAAAACTTTTAACATAATGTAAATGCATTATTATTTGAATATAATAAATATTTTGATTTTTTTAAGTTATCAAAGGTTATAAATGTTTTAATATTTTTTAAAAAGGAAGGTAGTTGAATTTGCAAGCTATTTTTTTTTCCCAATTTTTTTTTTTTTTCATTGCATATGTCTAGTCTAGATCCATTTTAACTTCAAATCGAGAGGGGGATCAAATATCTTTTCACTCTAAAAGAGAGGTTTGCACCTTAATAAATATTTTAATTCCTCTATCTTCGCGCTTGGACGTAGATCCAGAGTTAAGATGGATCTAGATTGGTTTAATTATTAATTATAGTTATAGTATATATTATATATATATATATATATATATATATATATTATATATATATAAATATAATATATATATATAATATATATATACGGATTCAAAATGTTTAAAGAGACATCAAAGAATCTCTATCATGTTTAAGGAATTTAATATGGATAAACCCTATAGGCCAATGGAAAAAATTCAATTTGAGAAAGGGGTGTGGAGTTTCTGACCAGAGTGAGGCATATTTTTGACGAAGAGTGAATGGGCTATGGACAATGTCAGGCTCTGATATCCTTGTCAAAATGAAAAATAATATTAAATTATAACCATGAGATTTTTATTCACATGATGCATATTTTTTAAGTACAGAGATTGTCGACATGATAAACCCTTTGAAGACACATAACTACCCATCAAATATGTTATTTTAGATGAGATTTTGTTTTCTTACTATCAGACCCATATGAAGGAGGAGGAGTTGGTGGATTATGCATTAGAGGAGGGGCTTTTCAACAAATTTGGGCTAGAGCAAGGATTTTATCCATTCACATTTGGAACTTAGATGGAAAGGTCGCAATGCCTCAGTTCTCAAGCCTACCAAGTCTATAGAAATAAAAGTTAACAATTTGATAGGGCAGTCATCTAGTGATTCAGAGGCCCTAACCCCTCCTCCAATTGTGCATTGTTTGATTCCTCTAGTTTTGGCCAGCCCAGGGCTCAAGGCCATTTGTGAGGGGTTGCAAAACTCTTCTTGGGTTTCTCTAGCTTTGATTTTGGTTTCCATTTCATCCTATATATCGGATAAATACATGTAATGTGTTATGATTTTCTTATGGTTTTCAGAAGTTTCAGAAGTTACGACTTTCTTTGATTTATTTTTTTGCTTGTCCTTCATCTCAAGTGGCATTGGCCTTGCCCTCCTTGGATGAGTTGGTGAAGGAAAGCCTTGCCCCAAGGGTGAAGGAAGGTCAAACTTATGTTGAGAATCTTTGAATCCATCTGCAGTGTACTTAAAATTTAGAGACAAAAGGGTACTCATAATTTTATCACTGTAGATGGATTCAAAGACCCCTTTGTCTCTAATTTTTGACACTACAGATGGATTCAAAAACCCCTGTAGAGAAATGAAACACTTTCGTATCAAAATTACAATTTTCTATTTCCAGAGTGACACAATTAAAAATTATTAACATAAATGATTAATTTGTATATTTATTGTACTTATTATTTGGTCATATTTTTATTCTTGGACTATAGTAGTCATTTACGTTAATCATTATTAATTTTTTCACTTATTATGTAGTCATATATTTTAGTCATGGACTAAATTAGTCATTTCAGTTAGTCGCTTTTAGTTTGGTCACTTATTATCTAGTCATATATTTTATCCATAAACTAAATTAGTCATTTTTAGTTCGGTCACTTAAAATTGCTCAAATCTAATAGTAGTTCCCTTGAAATAATTGCAGTGACTAACTTTTTTAGTCACCTAATCACTAATCTCATAATTTTCTACTAGTGAGATGACACAATAAGACATGGCAGATGGTTGGACACTCCAGATAGGAGAAGGGATAGACATACGTATGACTCTAGTTCTGATTCATATAAGCACTATGATCGTCAGTGGTATCATCCTTATAGGAGAAGTGATAGGGGATACTTGTCGGATGAGTTCAAGAAAACAAAGCCACCAAAATTTGATGGAGAGATAAAGAAACCACATGATGCAGAGGCATGGTTGCTTGGCATGAGAAAATTCTTCAGGTTGCATGACTATTCAGAGAACATGAAAGCTAGAGTGTCTAGATTTAGTCTCAAAGGTAAGGCAGACATTTGGTGGGAAGATGTGAAGAATGTCAAATGCATTCATGAGGAGGATTTGACTTAGAGTGAGTTTGAGAGGATATTCAAGAAGAAGTAATTTCCAGAAAGATACTTTGATGACAGAGCAAAGGAATTCTATGATCTAAAGATGGGACACTAGCAGGTTCTTAGAGTTGTTGAGGTATGTGCCTTATCTCATAGAGGAAAAGGCCAAGATTTAGAGGTTCATTAGTGTGTTACTAGTTGCATTTAAAGATATATTTAAGTTCAATGAGCCTAGATCATTGGAGGAATCCATTCATAAGCTAAGTCATTACTATGAGTAATCGAATTGCAGAACTGAGACTAAGCCAGACTAGAGAGGTAATGCAAAGAAAAAAGGAAAATGGGACAGAAAGAGAGCAAGGCCTCAGGATACAGGTAACAAGGAGAATGTTGCACCACCTAAGAAGTTTAATGCATCAGATAGAGGACATGGATTCCGATAAGGAGAACAGAACAAGGAGATGGACTAGAAGCCTATAGAGTGTTAGATTTGTGGCAAGGATCATCGCAAGAGAGACTATCCGCAAAATTAGGGTGGTAGACCTCAAATATACAGTGCACAGGAGGCAAAAACTGTTGGGGATGTTGGTCAGAGTATTCTGCGTACCTATGCAACATTGGATAGCAAACATGTAGAGCATCATACATCTATCATAAGATGGACAATAATAATTGTGATCAAGTTATTTATATTTTGATTGACCTTGGATCTAATTATAGCTATGTTAGTCCTGACTTGGTGGAAAAGTGTGGTTGGAGTAAGGAATTTCATGCAGAGTCTTGGTTAGTGTAATTCGCTACAAGTACAAAGAAGTGAGCCCATCATTGGGCAAGAGCTTGTGCATTTGATTTGAATGGTATGCCTTCGACAACACGTTTGAATGTATTAGCGTTGGGTTCATACAGTATGTTTTTGGGCATGGATTAGTTGTATCTTCATAGAACTAAGGTAGACTATTATGACAAAGCTATTGAGTGTCTTGATGAAAATGGAGAACCAAGATTCTTACAAGGTAAGAAGAAAGATACATTAGCTAGGATGGTGACAGCTATGCAAGCAAAGTGTAGTTGCAAGAAAGGGTGTAATTTATTTGCAATGCACGTTTCTAGTGATAAGGGTAAGGAAGTTGAGGATATAGATGTGTTGAGAAGGTAACCGGTTTTACAGCAGTTCAAGGATGTATTTCTTTAGGACATTACATAGTTGCCACCTCACAAGGAGGTAGACATTTCTATTGAGTTAGTACCACGGGCAGCTCCAGCATCAAAATCACCTTACAAGATGAGCACACTTGAGTTGGTTGAGTTAAAGTTGCAACTGAAGGAAATGTTGGACAAGGTGTACATTAGGTAGAGTATATCACCATGGGGCGCATCGGTATTGTTTGTGAAGAAGGAATACGGTACTCTCATATTACACATTGATTACAGGAAGTTCAACAAAGTGACTATCGAGAACAGGTACCCTTTGTTGAGGATTGATGACTTGTTCGATCAGCTAAAGGGAACAACAGTGTTCTTGAAGGTTGACTTGATATCCGGATAACATCAAGTACACATCAAAGAGGAGTACATTTACAAGACTGCGTTCAGGACCATGTATGGACATTATAAGTTTGTTGTTGTTCCATTTGGCTTAACTAATGCTCCAACTACATTCATGTGCTTGATGAATAGTGTGTTGCGTCCATATTTGGATAAATTTGTTATTGTGTTCATCGATGATATACTAGTATATTCTAAAAATGAGGAAGATCATGCCGAACATTTAGCAGCAATGTTGAGGTTGTTGAGAAAGCATCAGTTGTATGCTAAGCTCAACAAGTGTAGTCTCTTTCAGACTGAGGTACACTACTTGGGGCATGTTGTCTCCAAGGAGGGAATTGGAGTATATCTAGAGAAAATAAGGGCCATCATGGAATGGGTAGCTCCTAAGAGTGTGGATGAGGTGATATATTTCATGGGTTTGGTAGGATACTAAGGAGGCTCATCAGGAACTTCTTGTAGATTTCTTATCCTATCACATCATTACAAAGGAAAGGTAAGAAGTTAGAATGAACTGAGGAGTGGGAGGCTAGCTTTTAGCAACTTATGAATTTGTTGACACATGCACCAATGCTACAGATTGCATATACGGACTAAGAGTTTGTAGTGTGAGCAGATTCTTGCAAGAGAGGACTTGTTGGATTCCTTATGCAGTATGGACAAGTGGTATGTTATGAGTCCCAGAAACTAAACAAGCACAAGAAGCACTACCTCACACATGATTTGGAGTTAGAAGCGATCATACATGCATTGAAGATGTGGAGACACTATCTTCTTGGCAGAAGGTTTGTACTGGTGATCACATTAGGTTGAGGTATTTGTTTGGACAACCAAATCTGCTTGCTAGGCAAGCTAGATGGTTGGCCACAATCAACGAGTTTGATTTCGAGATCAGGTACATAAAAGATAAAGAGAACAAGGTGGAAGATTCTCTCAGCAGACAGGTATAGGTAAATCACTTGGCAGTTATGAGCTCCTATGGGATAGACTTACAGGATAGGATCTTGTAGGCAGGTCAACAAGGTGTCAAGTATATGGAGATTGTGCACAAGTTGTAGAAGGGTGCAGGTATAGGTGATAGTATAGGTACATGTACAGGTGTAGGTGCACATGGTATGGATTATTGTATTACAATAGATGGGTTGGTCAGGATCCGAGACAGGATATATGTACTGGATAACAATGAGCTCAAGAAGGTGATACTGAGAGAGTTTCATAAAAAACCTTATTCAGGTCAACCAGGTTATCAAAAGACATCAACTACAGTGAAGAGATTTTACTATTGGCTAAATTTGAAGAGGGATATGATAGAGTTCATGGCTAGATGTTTAGATTTTCAGTGAGTAAAAGAATAATGTAAGCATTGAGGTGGAATGTTACAAACGATTGCAATTCCAAAGTGGAAATGAGAAGTTATTTCCATGGACTTCATAACAGGGTTCCCGAAGAAAGTTGAGACAACATGATTCCATTATGGTTATTCTGGACAGGTTAATAAAGGTTGAACATTTCATTTTGGTGAAGTCTACATTCTCAGCTAGCGATGTAGCACAGGTATTCATCCGAGATGTGGTCAGATTTCATGGCATTCCAAGAAGATTGTGTCAGAGAGGGATGCAAATTTCACTTCCAAGTTTTGGAAGGAGTTATTTGCAGGATTGGGCACAAATTTTGCCTTCAGTATGGCTTATCATTGATAGATAGAGAGGGTAAACAGGATATTGGAGTACATGTTGAGGATGTATGTGATGCATTTGCAACGAAAACGGGAAGAGTAGCTTCCATTACTGGAGTTCACCTACAACAATGGGTATCATGAATCATTGAAGACGAGTCCTTTTGAGGCATTGTATGGGCAGAGTTGCAATACTCCTATCAGTTGGAGTGATCTGGTTAACAGGGTATTGATTGGACCAGATATGTTGGTGGATATGTAACAGGAAATGTAGGTGATTAAGAAGAATCTAAAGGCAACATAAGATAGGTAGTAGATCTATGCAAATTAGAACAAGTTGTTCAAGGAGTTCTAGGCTTGGGAATAGGTGTACTTGAGCATCAAAACAAAGAAGATCTCCTTGCAGATTGGATCATGTGCCAAGCTAGCACCACGATTTTTCGACCCTTTAGTATCATTAAGAGGATTGGGCCAGTAGCCTATCGACTTGCACTATCTCCGATAGTGAAAGTCCATGATGTTTTCCATATATCTTTGCTTAAGAAGTATGTTAAGGATGTTGATCATGTGATTGACTGATCTATATTGTAGGTGGAACCAAATGGAGAATTCCATTCAGAGCCTCAATGTATATTGTAGAAAAAGGTGCTCATTCTCCAGAACCAAGAAATTGAGCAAGTTAAAGTGCAATGGAAGCACTTTGGGCCCAATGAAGCTACATGGGAGATGGTGGATCAGATCTGGGCTATGTATCCTTCCTTGTTTGCTGGTTGAGGCAAAGCAATTTTAGCTTGGTGTTTTGGTATATGTTTTGATGATGTTGATTTATGTACATATGTATATGGATGTAAATACGACCACGAGTTGTGTTATAAAGTTCCACAATGCGATATGTTGTTATGATGTCATGCTATTACGTTGTTATGTTGGTTTTATTTTTGGTAGCATGATCATTGTAAATATTGCATTGAGCTAAGTTATAAAGCTCCATCAGTAGTATATATTTTGCTACAACAGTTTTGTGGTTATAGGTGTTGTTGAACACTGAGGACGGTGTTCCTCCAAGGGGGAGGGTCTTGTAACATCCCTGGTGAAAATTTCATGTAATAAAAGTAAATAAAATCAAAATAATAACCATGGATGATGGGACACTTATTCCAAGCTAAATGTTGTGAAGAATCTTAGTGATGGGTATCATTTGTTATTGTTTATGGCTAAGGAAATTGGCAAAGGTAATGGATAAGGCTTTGGAAAGGAAAAATGAAATTTTTGGCACATTTATTTATGAAAGTAATGGAAATTAAGAGAAAAAGGAGGTGAAAGGTCACATGTTGCATGTGAGGAGAGAATTGAAGGAAAATAATGGAAAACTAAGAAATTAGAGGCCTCATTCATAAAAAGGCTTTTGAGGATCAGTTGGTAACCTTTTGTCACTTCAGTTTTGGAGCTCTCTCATTATTCTCTCTCTCTCTCTCTCTCATACTCTTGTAAACAGATTTTTCTTGGAACACTCTTAGTGGGTGTGCTATACTTGGATTTTGAAGCAAGAAAGAAAACGAATAATAGGGAAAGAAAAGAAGGCATCGAGATCAACAACTACATCAGATTTACTTGCATGTACCGAGTTGAATGTATGTTTCCTTCACTAGTTTTGGCATGCATGGCACATGCATGTGGTTTCTTGGTTGTGATTTGTTGTTGGCATGGATGATTTCCTGGATCGATAGTGGATTTCCTACCCTTGCCATTTCTTGGATAACCATGGTGATTGTGGGTTTACTTTCATTGTTTCTTTTTGGTTGGTTCTCATGCTTCCATAGCCTAGGTTGATTTATTAGTTCCTAGAAACCCTAGTTGGAACAAACACTCTAGAATACTTGTAACAACTTGGGTTGAGTTACTAGTCCTGGAAGCCTTGGTTGGAAAAACGCTCTAGAAGCTCAGTGACAACTGTGGGTTGAGTTACCAGTCTTGGAAGCCTTGGTTGGAACAAACACTATAGAAGCCTTGGAAATCTTGGAAGGAGACCAATATGATGCCGGTTTTGTGATGTTCGACCGTGAGATGGAATCACTGTTTGATGGCTTGAGGTGGATTGCCTCTAGAAGCCGTGGATGAATTTTGATTAATGTGTTCTATGAGATCCCACATTCATGCTTGGAATATGGCACAAGGGTGAATGGCTGAAGAGATATTTGGCTCAACCATTCTACGATCGGTTGGAACGTGGAAGTCCCATCCCGGGTTTGGATTTTGCATCATTAATGAAAGGTTATTTATCCTTGTATTTATCTGAGCATTATGTTGGATTCTATGTGATTTATATGGTTGTGACTTCATGAATAATTATGTCCCTATTATGTTGGTTATTTACATGTTTTATGACAACAACCATGTGCATCTCTTATCGTGTTTTTACTTGTAATTGAATGATCAATGTAACTATGACGTAATGGATGGAATTGCAGTGGATATGTTGAGGCATCAATGGTTCTTAAAGATTATCAGGTAAGTATGAGACTCCTATGCTCAGAACTGTTAATTACACCTATAGATTACACACTTGCAATATGTTTGATGAAATTCCTGTCATGGCTAGTAGGAGTCCAGTCAAGGTATTGAACAAGTATTTTCTTTAGTACTATCAATTCCATGTTATTTTGTTGATTTGAAGAGATAGTTCGATTCTAGGCAGTGACTTGGGCTCTGGGTCTGAAAAAGTGGTTCAAGTCCCAGAGTCGTTGGCATCACACTAATAGTTTTGGTCTCTGGTCGTTGGCAGGAAATCTTGTGAGAGAAACTTTGGGTTTCTGGTTGTCCTCAAGCCTATAACATGGGAGCAACTAAGGCTTAAGTTGTCCAAAAGTTTAGTGGGATCCCAAGGCAAGTTTTCTAAAGTATTGGATTGGGTCTTGAGGGACCTATAACTGTTGTGGAATTTTTGTATGGTGTGTTTCCATCGGTTCCACTTCCTTAACGTGACTTAGGAGGTCAAATCATATCATAGCGCCTCTCATTGCATGTTTATCTAGGATAGCCAGTTGCTTGGGTAGATGTGGGAGGAGGGTGTTACAAAGGGTGAAGGAAAAATTAAGTCTTTTGACACAGAGATTGGACATGCAACACAAAGAAGGAAAATGGAAAATGACAATGCTCGTACTGAGAATGAAAAATATTTCAAAAAAGCTTTCTACAACATGGCAATTAAGGTAGATAATTTTTTTGCAAATCATGAGAAGGGAGTGGAAAATAAGGAAAGGGGGAAGAAAGAGAAAGTAGAGGAAATGCTTCGGTAAATCACAAAAATGGAGGAGAACCTCCTGAACCTCCATCCCCATTTTTTAGTGAATGTTCTACCTCTTCATCTCATTCTCATGATTCTAAAAATCTTCATAGAAATGCTTCTAAAAAACCATGTTTTTAATTCGATGTAAAATTTAATTTTCCCATGTTTAATGGAGAATCTAATGCATAAAAGTTAAAAAAATTGGATCATATGGATTGAAGTATATTGCTGAGTACAACAGATTGAAGAGGATGGGGCAAACATCCAGTTAGCAACTCTTTGACTAGGAGTCATTGCACTTGTATGGTGGGAAAGGAAACTTCAAAAATGTAGCAATCATACGGGTAAACTCTCTTCTTCTTGGTTTGAATTTGTTTATGCTTTAAAAGTACAATTTTATCCATTGGGATATTGATAGAAAACCATGATTGAATGGCAATATTTGAGACAAGGCAAAGGTCAAGATGTTCAAAGTTTCACAAAGGAATTTAGGAAGCAACCATCGACATTAGGTATTCGTTTAGATTCACACAATAATTTGATGAAATATATTGTTTATTTACATAATTATCTTTGGAATTAATTGTTGTTGTTTGAACCCACTACTCTTGATGAAGCTAGTGTGAAATCCATTCTCCTTGAAAGAAGGGTAAAGTATGAACAAGACAACTATGACAAGAAGACAAAGACGACAAAAAAGAAGAGGAAAATCCCTCTTGCACTCATTGCGAGAAAGAAGGGCACGATGAGGAGAATTGATGGAAACTACATCTAGAATTGAAGCCAAATAAGTATGGTGGAAAAGACAAGAAAAGATGGTCGTTATAGTGCAACAAGGCCTTGGTTTCAATTCAGGCAATGAGATGAAGATCACAATTGCCAGAATTGCATGTGTTGGAATAATTGACCTGGGTTCTTATGTAGATGATGAGATGAATATTGCAACTATTGGGATTGTAGGTGATGGACCAATTGACTTGAGTTTTGGTTTAGGTGATGAGACGAAAATTGCAGCAGGTGTTGCACCAAATATGAGAAGAGAACCAAAGAATGCATGGCTCCAATAACTTGAGGAGATCAACTAGAGCATCCAAACATAGAATGTTGAACCGGGAAGACTACTACAAGAATCAAAAGAAGAGAAGCAAGGATTGCAACTTCAGTTACAAGCCATAAAAGAGGCCTTGAAAAAGTTGAAGTGCAATGAAGGCTTAGTGAAGCCATCATCACCAGCTTTGAAATCAACAACTGAGGCAAACAATGTCAGTGATTCTTAATTTTCATGTTTTTATTATGATGCATGAAGATTTTGGTGCATTTTAAAGGCACAATGACAGACATTGGTTCGAAGCTAATGGAGAAGATGGGATATAAAGGAAAGATCCTAGGAGCTAATGGCCAGGGCATTGTGAATCCCATCCAAGTGGTGTAACTACCTCAATATGTCAGAGAGGAAGCTGAATGACACTCCAAACCCTTGGAGACAAGAGAGTCTTCAAGCGACAAGTCTGAGACAGTGCAAGATGTTGAGAACACATCACAACATTCTAGTGATAGTGAGAATTTCAAAGGAGGATCTAGGAAATCTCTCCTCTTCAGGTTTGCACCAAAGATGGTTGTTCAAGGAAGGTTATTTCACCCAAGAAGGAGACACAAAAGAAGGTCAATAAAGTATGGAGGAAGAAAAATCATTGCAATCATTGCAACAAGAGTGGACATCATAAGTCCACATGTTGGAAGCTCCATCGAGAGCTACACCCAAAGAAGGACATGGAGCATATGAAAGCACTCGTGAAGGAATCGATCGATGAATTAGTTTAACAAGGAAGCCAGCCACAAGATGAAATCCCATTAACCTTGTTAGGTAAGATATGGGTAGCATTTTTAGTAGTTGAGCATGACCACCATTGTAAATCACATGTTTCTTTTAAAAGGCCCCATATATGGGCAAAACTTGTAAAAGTGATGAAGTCACTTGAGTATGAAACATGATGATACTTTGGCCTTTAGTTAGATATCAAAGGGTATGAGTTCTGTTGTAAAAGTTGACCATGAGTGCTTTATAAACTCTTGGAAATTATGGTATTCTTCGGTTGGACATGTATTGGCAGCTATATATTTTCATATGTATACATGGGTTAGATTGATCATTATTGGTTCCGAAGTACAAAGGTGAATAAAGAAAAAGGTGTCCTGTCAGAGACATTTGTTATGCAGATCAATATTGTAGTATTGTTGATACTTTTGTAGGACCAATCTTTCAGCAGGGAGGAATGATCCAAGAGGACCCCTAATGGCCTAAAAATCAAAATCCTTGAATCTCAGTGAAACTTGGAAGTAAGTGATGGCTCAATAGAATGGGGCCATGTGGCCCAAGAAAGCGGTGCCAGGTGGTGCCGAACAAGTGCTCAATAGGCCCCAACAGAATCTGATGATGATTTGGTTCAACAGTCAATAAGTTTTTCCAAATGGTTTGGGTGCACGGTTTAAGTCCAACCATATATATGTTTGTCGTAAGTCACAAAATGGAGCACCAAGTGGGAGGATCATGGGTTTGAGCTCGGGACCTCCCACAACCATACACCTTAATATAATGTGCAAGCCAACATTCCAATGAGACTCCTCGTGAAGTCCGCTCAACGCAATAGTACTTAAACCCATTCAAATTGCATGTCGATTTTAAAATGTTTTATAAAAATATATTATATATGTCGGTGGTTACAATGGTGGTTTTAAAAAATTTGTATTATATTTTAAATGGGGTGCGCTTGGGTTTTGAACCCACCCATCACAACCAAAATCCAAACATAGACACAGATTGTCATTGGGCCAACGACCCATTCTTTGGTAAAGTCTATTGGGGAAATTCATTTAAACCCCAACTGTTTGGCCAATAGAGGAGGGGCGTGAGATGAGAGTCGGCGGAGGCCATGGAACCATGAAGTTGAAACTCAGATGTTGTGGAACCTTGACATGTGAAACCAATAGGGTGCACGTTGAAGGTGGAATATTCCCTAGGACATTCCCAAAGTATTCATGTAGGGAATCTGCTATGGAATTTAAAAGGTTCTTTGAGGAGCCAGAGTTGCAGGTGACAAAATAGTCAAGTTTATACTCAAATTACTTAGAATTTCGAGATGATTTCACTAATGTAGTTTGTTTATGGATCTAAGCAACCCATTTTTAAGTCATTCCCAAAAGTATACGTATAATGATCTATTTTTGCATGTACTTGTTTTCATTTTTGTTGATATTAATGAAGAGGCCTCCCCACTATTAAGGGCCCAAAGACGTAGTCCACATTGGACGAACTTCATTATCAAACATTATAAGAATTGTCTTTATGGTCTCCATTAAGTTGTTTCTTCTTTAAGTGTATGCGTATTTGATTTTTACATGCTCTTTCATGAAATTCTGAAAACATCAACTAAAGAAAAGATCTCAAATCAACCTAACACGCAACGTAATCACATGGCACCATGTGGCACCTCGAATTAGGCCCAAGTGGCACCTTGAATTAGGCCTAAGTGGCCTTGAAGTGCACAACCTCCATTTTTCTCCTATACGTATGATTTGGGGGTTGTTTCAATCACATGGGGCATACACACCATAGTTACCAAGTTCAAATTCAATTCGATATGAAAAAAATTGGATTGTCTAAAATTCAATATGGGGAAAATTTGGAAGAATATGTCTGACAACTATTCAAATATATTATTTTTCAATATTTTGACAAATTGAAATAGACAAATTATAATATCGACAACCTCAAAAACTCCTTAAAAAATGTTTTCAATCATAAATATTACAAATAAAATTATATAGAGGAACAAAGCTTATAGTTTTACCTTTTAGAATAGCAAGTTGTGAATTTTTTTTATATTCATTCATATAACCAACTGCCATATATATTGTATAACATGATGTTCAATATAAACTTAATTTCTATACAAATTCCATATTACAATGAACCATACAAATTCCACATTATCATGCATTTTATGTTTGGAATGGGATCATATATTAGGTATGTACAAATATGTTTTCCAAATAAGACAAATCCTTTATTCTTTATTTTTTATAAAAAACAATACAAGTATTCAAATTTTATAATTACTCAAAATTCCAAAAACATCCACATTGAAAAAGTCATTTTTTCATTTTCATTTCAATTTGATAAATATATCTCACGTGTGCATTCATAAATTATTAATTTATAAACTAAAAATAACACATATATCAATACTCTTATTTATGGCTAACCTATAAATTATTAATTTATAAACTAAAAATAACACATATATCAATACTCTTACTTATGGCTCTCTCTCTCTGTGTAATTTACGTCCAAATTTTCATTGAAATATGCACTATTCTCTCTATATTATCCCATATCCACCAGTGCTCTCTCTCCCCCTCTCTCTCTCAATTTTCATTGAAATATGCACTCTTCTCTATATTATCCCATACCGAACTTCAGATCAATGCGCTCTCTCTCTATTTTCATTGAAATAATCTCTCTCTCAATTTTCATTGAAATATGCACTATTCTCTCTATATTATCCCATACCGAACTTCAAATCAATGTATTATTCAACGAAGTGACCAAATTTTCGAATTTTTTCCACCAGTGCGATTGAATTTGGTAAGTATGGTAAGTATGATATGAACCACATATACCATATATTATATGGTTTAGAACAAATCCAACAAATTTATTTAAATTAAAACCAATTGTTAAACTAATGAAGTGTGCAACCTCTGTTTTTCTCCTATATGAATGGTTTGGGGGTCGTTTCAATCACATGGGGCATACGAACCACATATACCATATATTATATGGTTTAGAATAAATCCAATGAATATATTTAAATTAAAACCAATTATTATAACTGACACATACAACTAATATATGTTCTTATATTAAAAACAAGAACAAATGGGAGGCCTCCCATAATAATATA
Organism: Pinus taeda; assembly: GCA_000404065.3. Taxonomy (NCBI): domain Eukaryota; kingdom Viridiplantae; phylum Streptophyta; class Pinopsida; order Pinales; family Pinaceae; genus Pinus; species Pinus taeda. The sequence continues at coordinate 294,233 of APFE030439325.1, forward strand.
CCTTATATACAACACACTAGCTAGTATGCCAACTAGTAGCTTTGTATTATCTACCCAACATTAAATTATTTAAACATAACCATGCCATTTGATGGGAGCCAAACTATGGAGAGAGAGATACCAACGTGCGGTGGAACAAGGAACAAGAACCATGAGCACGAAGAATGAGGCCCGCCTTGGGCACAAATCCTAAGGAATATTTTGGAGAATATTCTAAAGAATTTTCCATGGAATATTATAAGGGAATATTCCAAGAATATTTTGCACTATTGTGGCATGAAATTTGAGGAAGAGGTGATAATCTAGAACCTGTTCAAGTTTATACTTATTTTTCTCGAAATTTCACAAGGAATCCACTAGTGTAGCCATAATTTAATTTGAGAAATAGATCTGAGGGTGCATGGAAGAAGCCCACATGTATCATTAAACATTTGGTACGAACTTCAAGGAAATCTTGCACATGTCAAAAGGTGGTCGTGTTTATACTCTAAAGTTGCAGACTTTCGAGGCAGAGTTGCTAGTATGGGGTATGCTACAGTTTGAGCAGTGGATTTTGGGTCATATCCAAATGTGAGTTATTTCCATGTATTTTTCCATGTACTTTCCATTATTTTCGTGAGATAATATAGAGGCCTCTCCACTTTGAATTTGAGCCAGAAGATGTAGCTCACACATTGTGAGTGAACTCCGTTAACAAATATTAGTGCTTTGTCTATGTTGCCTTCTTTTTATGTTGTTTCTTCATGAATCTTGCATTTATGGTATTTTCATTCTCTTTAGGCAATTTTTTTTAACATTACCAAAGAAAATATTCTAGATCAAGTACGAAGTTTCTTTCTTTATTGATTCCCCAAGCAAGATAAGCATATCTCCGGAGTGACAACCATTCTAAACATTGGCACTGACCAGCTATGGTTAGCTTAAGATTAAGGGGTGTCTTCCTAGAGGGTTTTTGGTTCGCAAGACCATAAAATCTATAGGATATTCCCAAAAATCTAATAAGAGGATTACTTCATCCAATACACCTTCAACATTTATTTTAGATCATTCAACTAGCTCCAAGATTGTAGATGTAGGATGAAGGTTGGTTGATTGCAACTGTTACATGGTTTGTCTTGTCATCACACCAATTATTTCTCCTAATTTAATCAAAAAATTCAAAAGAAAATTATTATTCATGTGGACTGAAATAATTGGATTTCTAGTATCCACATATTTCTCTATAAAGATATGTCTTAACATTAAATTAGTTATTTCGCTGACAAACTAGATCGTTTGTGGTTCTATCCTCTTCCTCCCTAATTTCTTTATGAAAACCTCCCTAATGGTTTTAACACAGATTAGTATGTGTTTAATGGCATGTAGTAAGGGAAATTTGATACAGATGTTCCTAAGTTCTAAAACCACGTCAAATTCAGGATGCACACTAGGATTTTCTAAGGTTATTTCTCTAGGTATGGAGGCAAACAAGATGATCGTGGAGGCTCCAAATTTTGGGAAGTTTATTTTTTTGAAGCAACATCATTTATTTTGTCAGGATTTTCCTTCCTCAATTATTCCTCAACAATGATGGGAGAGTATTTATTCTTATTGAGAACCTTTCCCAATCTCAGCTAGATGTATTGTCATCCAACTGGTGTAACCAGGTATGTGGGAAAGGGTTGTAAATCAACATTAAAAACTTGTTGACTTACCTTTTTGTTGGGGTTATAAATCATTTGGCTAGGCATCTATGTAGTTCGTGAAGGTTAGGTAGGAGAAAATTGTAGTTGTGGAAGTTGTCCATATATCTATACGCTATCTCCTCGCCATACCATACCGCTTACCAGTTGGTATCACCACCTCCCCATATATATACCATGTTTAACACATCATACAGTCATATATTACTTATAATGTTTCTGTGTCATATAATGCTTCACATATCATATAGCCATGTCCGCTTGTAAAGTCAATACATTGGCCCCACTCCCATATTTGCCCTCCCGCCATATAATCATATTCCATATATCACCTCACCCATAAATAACCTTCCCCATATAATCATCCCCTTAATATTACCTCTATCATAAATATTGCCATCAAAATTGTATTATTCATAATATTGCTACTAGAGTGTAGTTTTTTACATCGGAAGTGTAACCTTTTTTTAACATTATATCGGCAACGGAGTACATTTTTAAAATGCATTCATTGATATCAATTGTTGGAGTAGTTCTCTTTGGAAAAAAGAACTATCCTGAATGGTTAAGGAAGATAAAGCACACTCTCATTTTTAATGAGTTGTGGAGAGGTGTTGAAGTAGAAGGAGATAATGCACCTGCAAAGCCCACCTCAAATAAGGAGATTTCCATTTGGGAAAATAAGAACAACAAGGCCCATGCCTTGTTTGAAACATCTATAAATGAAGAGGTGAGTAGCCATATTTCACCATTTTCAAATATTTTTGAAGTCTTACAGAAATTGAAGGAATTGCATGACTCACACTCTAAACTTGAAGTTGTGTAATTGATGATTAAATTGTTCAGTCTTGAATTGAAAAATGATGACCCTCTTGCTTTAGCATCAGAAGTAAGATCCATTATGCATAATATAAAACCATTGGTGTTCAAATAGACATTTCTTTCATAGCTTATGTCAAGGCACTATATCCCAATTATTTAAATTATCTTGATTCATTGCAAGCAAGTGGAAACCTCAGAGAGATTACCTTTGACTCCCTTGAGAAGAAGTTTACTCAGAGAGAGAAGGATTTCAGGAAGAAGACAACTCCTCAGTCTTTTGAAGAAGTTGTGTTTCTTGCACATAAAGAGAAATATCTTGCACAATATTCTTCTAGAGGAAGAGGTGGCCGAAGACTCAAGAGAAAGAGGAAGAAGGAATTTTAGAGGTTGGGGGGGGGCAGAACGTTCCAAGGAGAAAAGTTTGATCTTCATTGTATACATTGCAATAGAGATGGACATGATGCATCCACATGTAATTTTCCACGAGACATAATTAAGCAGGAAAGAAATGAAGCCAAAGGTAAAATCAATGACAAAGGGAAAGATAAAGCACCTGAATCTGCTCATTATGTTGAGGAGTGGTAATTCTAAAACTTTGTAGTGAAAAGGTTATAGTGAAAATACCATGATGGCTATTTTAGATGAAATTCTGGAACTTGAGGAGCATTGGCCAGAATTACCACTCCTCAAACTATCAAGATAGAAGGACATATCAAGAAGAAAAATGTTCAAGAAGTGAAAGATCACATCGAGCATCAAGAAATGAATCTGACCATATTGTGTAAAGCATTGGAAGAAATTACCACTCCTCAAACTCTAAATATAGAAGGACATATCAAGAAGAAAAAGGTTCAAGCAGTGAAAGATCACAACGAGCATCAACAACAAGTTCTCCAAATTGTAAACGATAACGCCACTTTGGTGCAGAATCGAATGAAACAATAGGTA
>APFE030439325.1:297982-313039 GCA_000404065.3 Pinus taeda
TGTGCTATTTCTATTATCCAACCAGATTGGATAAACGAAGCAAGGGATGAATGGAAGAAGGGCAAAGAAGTGTGGCCACTCATTCAAAAGTTGCAGAATATCCCAATTCAAATAATATTGCCAGAACTTGAAGAGGAAGGAAAAACCATATTGGGACCTGGAGCAGTCACAAAAACAAGAATCCGACAGCTGCAAAATCGATCTATTCAGAGTATCTCATCAAGTGGAAGAACTTATCCACTGAAGATTCCACATGGGAGGACAATAATTTTATACAGAAGCATCAAGAACTATGCAAGCGTTCAGGGCAACACTTTTTGAAGGAGAGGGGCATGTTAGGCCCCTATACTACTAGTGTAACCCCTTATTTTTATTAGTACAACCTCCTTATTATATTGTTGTACCCATGTAGTCCCCATATTGTTTTTATTGTGCCCCATAGAAGCCCACTATTGTTATTATTATGCCCTTACATTATTATTGTTATGTCAGCTTTGATTATATTATGACCCCTTAAACTCCTATATATAGAAAGGAGGTCTTGTCATTTGTATCATCCAAGAATTGTTCATTCGTGTAATGTAAAGGAGGTTACCCCCTCGAAGAGGCTTATTTATAAGGTGTTGATCTATCTTTTCTATCTTTTTGTGAGCTGGTTTCATAACAGGGAGCTACGTCGTGGAGGTCACATAAATAATCAGTTCAAAAGATTCCACAACAGAGGCAGAATATGTGGCAAAAAATTAAGCAACAAAGGAAATTGTGTGGCTCGGGAAAATTATGGAAGATTTGTAGGTGAAACAAGTGCATTCAACTCCACTCATGATTGGCAACACTTCTGCAATAAAGTTGGCCAAGAACCCAAAATTCCATGATCGAATGAAGCACATCAATACAAAATACCATTTGATTCGACATCATGTTGAGGCCAAGAGAACCTATCTATGCCATTATTCCACAAATGAGCAGATTGCAGACATCTTCACCAAAGCACTTGGAAGAGAAAAGTTCGAAAGATTCAGAACAATGCTTGGACTCACTAACATCCCTTCAGATTAAGGGCAGAATGTTGACACCTAATCATTGGGATTGGGTGAATATGTGTAAAATAATGTCAATAGAAAATAAGGAGAGTTGGAATATGAAGAGAAACTAGGAGATGAAGCTCAAGAGTCTCTCCCTCCATGTATATATCTATGACAAACCTTAATGCAAAAACACAATTCAATTGAGAAGTTACCCCCTCGACTGACACAATTGTTGTGGTAGTGTAGTTGGTTGAATTTGTTGAGTTTGAGGCTATGTTGTGTATGAATTCTGAATTGGTATAGGATATAGTTGTTGTAGTGGTATGGGACAAAAGTAGGTAGGAACATTCCCATAATGGGATCCTCCCCACCCTTGTTTCCAGGGATGGTTTTGGACCTATTGTGGGGCATATGCTTGCCAAGACATAGGAGGACTCAAGAGATGAGATGAGTTTTGTTGTCCACGAAAATAAGAAGACTGAGGTATAAGATCCAAAGGTATACTTGATACTCTTGGTAATCAGGGCTTCTTTGGTGCAAGTGTATATAGCCGCCTCATTGCTTGATTCTCACCTTGGTAGATCAACTTGAGACTAAGTAAATATGGACAATTCTTTGATGTATGATCACTTGCATATATGGAACATACATTAATAACATCTAAAGGACATTATCACAAAGGATGCTTATGTTTACACCTAGGACAAAATATAGAAAGTGTTACTCTTTCTTTTTAATTTTTCTTAAATTGAAAAATATCTAACTTTAAATAAATATTATCAAGAAGAGTAGTTTTAAAACTTTCTAATAAATGTTGTAATTCAAGTTTACTAACACCACTTATTGCATATATGATATTATTAGGGAAAGTATCTCTCATTCCTCTAACATATATGGCTTGGTTGCAAGAATATTTCTTGCACAGATCACTAACTTGTCAAAAGTAAGCGTTGAAACATCCCTAAATCCCATTAAATATAGTACATTAATGGAATAATCTAGAACACTCCTCAAAAATATAGTTTTGATGGTTTCATAATAAATCTTATGTTATTTAAACCTGTTGTAGCATCCATTGTCGTTTAAAGTTTATTTTTAATATTATCAAAAAACAAAAAACAAAAATATTATGTTCTAAAAAAAAATCAAAAGTGAATGTGATAGTTCGAAAACAGTGATTTATTTTGATGACATTCAAATCCGATGAAAGGTGGGGCCTGTTATCACTCAGGTTTTCCCAAAAGTTGTAAGAAAGGGAAAGGAGGTCGAGGTAACCACAAACCAATCTTTTAGATACATATTCTAGCCAATCTACATCCAGAGAGGGCTCTCTCTTTAAGTTTTAGCTTTGTTTTTTTAAGATATTAGGCTAGTTGTAAAGTTTAGGAGTTTGTTTGAATTTGGGTGGTGAGATTCACTAGCAAAGGGGCAAGACTGAGTAGTTTAGGCCATTGGGCTAATGGAGTCAAGTAAGATGGCTTAACTGGACTTGGTTTCTTAACAGAGGATGGTTTCACAGAGCAAGGTGGTCAAACAAGGAACAAATAAAGACTTGGAATAGATGGGATGGGTTTCAAAAATGAGTGAAGGGCAATTAAGAATCCTTCAACCTATTTCAAGAGGGAACTTGGATGACTACTGATAAAGAGCAGTTAAGTATTCTTTAACACATAATCAAAGTGACAGAACTAGAAAACATGAGCAATTAAGATTTCATTGTCTGTTCTAATTTAGAAGAAAACATAGAAAATGATAACTTTTGAAGACAGAGTGAAATAAAGCATATTCTGAATTACTCTTTTTGTTTATCATTCAGATGTGAAATAGAGGTGATATAATAAACAAAGAAAACTTTAAAACATGAGATATAGAGGACTTATTGATCCAGTGTTTTCTTCAAGAAATCTGTGGAAAGTCCCTTGCATTAATTCTTTGTCTAGCAAGCCATGCGAAAATTTGATCCAATCAGCACTTTATTCCAAAAAACTAGTATTACAACAATGTATATGAATCCACACTCAATACTCCAATTGAGGGAGTATTTATACAAACTATCTCATAACAAAGTGAGATATATTCTAGTGATGACAAATCATTTTTACAAGAAAATAGAGATAGCTAGTCTCGAAGATAGGAAAAAAGCAAACAGATGATGTGATGTTCCTATTTGTGCTGGGTGTGCTCGAGGCAGGCCCTTTTTATTTGGCTTGCTGCTATAACTTCGTGCTGGTTGCCCTATTTGACTGATACTCTTTACCTGCTATGATACTCTTTGACCTGTTTTGACCACTGTTCACCTTTATTCATCTCTGTTTATCTCAACAAGGTAAATAGAATTTACATTTTACCATTGGTAACTTTACAAAATTTATAATATATCTTCCCACCATTTCTGCTCTGGAAATTTGTCCCGCTGAATTTTTCTTAGAGTTTCATCAGTCTCTGTGTATCTGAAGAAGTTAGGCTGAATGGTGAATAGCTGCTTTACCTCGTGCTCAATGTAGAATAAGTTCTCTAAGCTGTCATAGAGAACTTGGCCTTTGGGAAGTGCTTTCACTCCTACTACACTTGATGACAAGCTAGCTTGATTGCCAGCATACCTATTTAATTTATCAATATAATCAATGTGTTTCATTAGCGTATCATTAATGACCAAAGGACTTGGTAGCCTTTTACTCTGCAAAACTGTGAATTTCTCCATAAAAGAATTGATTTCTACTTGCATGTCTTTGGCATCTTCTATCTAAATTCTGCATTAAAGTTCTTTTGGTCAGAACTCTTTTGATTTCCAAAATGGTGTCTATTCTGTCAGAGATGCCAAGTACTTCCAGTTGTTCTCTGTTTTTGGTATTCAAATAATTGGTAAGACTGTTGGCTTCTTCTAGCATTTTACCCAACTCTGCTCTTGTTTGCTGAATTACTCCATGGGCTGTTTTTATTAAGTCTAACTGCTCATAGACTACTTGGATCGATGGCCATATTTCATTTATAAATTGAATGATATTAGCCCAAAGGATTTTCCTGATTTCTGTCAAGGGTTTATCAAAGGTAATCTCTTGTTCTAATGTTTTTACTTTACTTTCTAAGGCTTTAATCTCCTTAGTGTTTTCCACAATACTTATTTTGGAGATATCATAATTCTTTTTTGCCTTAGCCAATTGCTCTTTCACTTGTTTCAACTCTGTGACCTGTAATCTTAATTCTTACATGGCCTTTATTAATTCTTCTGTGCTTATATTAATACTGCTACCTGGTGTTGTACCTGTTGTTGATGTATCTGTAATTACCTCTTATGTGACTGCTAGGACATTTGGAGCTAATGACGTTCCACTTGTGGAAGGGACTGCAGTTGATACTGTGGGGATTACCTCAGGAGGCTGAGAGGTCTACTCTCCCTTATTTTCCTTTAGTGATTTTTCCAATTCCTGCTCTATATCATTTAATCTTTTGTTAAGTTTCAGGAGCAGGTCCATCATGTCTTCTTCTGATTTCTGTTGTACATCTTCTGCAATTTGTGGATGTGTTGAAGGAGGCAGTTTCAGCTGTTTTCTTAAGGCAGCAATGTCCTCCTGTTTCTTATTAATTAGTGCTTTTATGCCTTTAGCATCTTTAGGATCATGTCCCAATCCAATAATGATCTCTTCTAGTGATTTGATCCTGTTATCTTTAGCCAGAGAAGAGGCTTTCTCCAAATGTAATTGAGTTGTTGTGTTGTCCAAAGAATTCTGCAATTTGTGGGCTAGTATTGCTTTTTCAATCATGTGGAATAAACCATTTCCCCAGTCTGTTTGTGAAGCTCAATCTGGTCCATAGGGTGAATATCTTTGGCTAGGACCTCCAAGTTGGTTCTAATGTAATCTGCTATTGACTGAGGTTGCTCCACCTTTGGCTTAAAATAACTCATTATCATTTTACCTTCTTTAATGTCATAGGCTGACATTAATCTTTACTGGTTTGTGGGGGCCATTTTCAGATATTGACCGTAAATTTGAAGCCTTATTGGGTCATTCCTTACCTTTATCTCTGTGAAAGTTTTCTTCATGTCTGAGGCCTGTTTGTTGTGTGGCCTGGTGGAAGATACTTCTACACTGTGTTGTCTTTCTAGTTCCTACCTTTGTGAGCTAGTTGAGGTTCCTCCCAATGGTGTAGTTTGCTGGCTGGCTCCTTCTTCTCTCCGGCTATCTATGGTTTCTTCAATTATGTCCTCTTCTGACAGAGGATTCAGTCTTTGTCTTTTTGCTCCAGGTTGTTCTGTTGGTCCACTGATAGGTGTGATGGTTTCTCTGTCCCTCTTTTTGTTTCTTTCATCATTTAGAGGAGTCTGCAATGTTATAATTTCTGCTGCTTTAGTTTGGGCTGGAGGAATTTGCACTTGACTCTGTTCTCTGGACTTTGCAGGCTGATCTGTCATTGTAGGCTGCTCTGTAGTATCTATCTCTTTGCCCTTGGAAGTAGCTAGTATATTGGCTTCCTGTAGAGACTGTTGAGAAGTTCCAGCAGAGGATGTACCAATTCCTAATTATTGAGGCAGCTTTAATGTTACCTGTCCAAAAGAGTCCAGGTCAAAGGTTTTTTCAAGATCTTTCATATCCATTTCCATTTTTTCTTGCTCACTAATTTCTTCTATTAGGGTCCCTTCTACCCATTCATCCTGATTTGCATACTGTTCAATTTCTGGAATCCTATGATGTATATAAACTGACAACCTATTTTTTGCTCTTCTGTCACATATGAAACTATTTGGGTCATAAGGCACCCACCAAAAACTCTTCTTCAATCTAAGATGGTCTTCTAAAATCTTTTCAGCATCTTGCCATGCATCCCTAGAATTGATGACATAAGGGCCTAGCTGGTTCTTTATTCTTAACTGGGCTTTCTTCTTTGCACTAAAAAACTGGACTAAATCTGCATTGATAATATGTCTGAAATACTCTAGTGCAAACAACCTCATGGGCACATATTTGGGCAGCTTGAAGGGGAAAAGTTCACACCCATACATTCTGATTTCTATATGGTTTTGGTACAGGTATCAGACACCTATCCTATACTGCTTGGAAAGTTGGAGAATCTTCTTCATGCCACCAGTGAGTCTAGGAGGGGAAACTCCTGTCAACGGAGTGGATGCTAGATGTACAAACTAGTCAATGAATTCATTATAGGTATAATGAGACTCAAGAGTTTTATGAAAGATTGAGGTCCAAAGATCACAGACCTTCGATTTCCTTTTGAGTCCAATTTCCTGATAGGGAAAGGAAAGTTGTCTGGTTGATGGTATAACAAGAGATGATATATAAAAGATGTGTACTTGAAAACTCCTTCCCTATTCAAACTCATGAATTGATCATGGATTTTATTGGCAATGAAAGTGGCATAGTCATACTTGACAACAGGGGGTTGTCTAGGAGTAAATATTGGCAACAAAACTAAAGTAATATCATCAACATATTCACTGGTATTAAATCCCATGATCATGGATATCATGCTAACAATAAGTCTACCAGTTTCAGTGAAAAAGTCTGCAGATAGGGAGGTGGTCCAGTGAGTTAGTAGTTTGGTAACATAAACATCTAAGCAATGCGGGTTATCTCTGATTTGGGCAACTGAGGAGATTTTTCAAGCAGATATCCCAGGGAAAGAGGAGCAAGGGGCTGAGTGGAATGGAATTGTATCATTTCATTGATGGACTTAGCAGTTATGGGAAAAAGAACAGTTTGGGATGGGGACATAACTGCTCTATGGACAGGGTCATAGTTGGCACAGCATTGATGAATGATATATGGGAAAACATGAACTAAGGGGAGGAAATACATGGGAAGATTGGATTCCCACAGTCCAAAAAATTTAGAATTATTCAGATGACTATCTCTGATTTGGCAAAAGGTTTTAAGATGGTTACTGTTACCAGATAGGTCTTTTATCTGGAAATCTTTGTTGGCCAGGGGTAAATAATCTAAGTCTTTATGGGGTGCATTCATGGGTGCGACATTCAGGGCTATGGGAGTTTCCATATTTGGTTCTTGTGTATTCAAACTGGAATTCAGACTTCTTATGGGAAAAATGGAATAAACAGTTGATTTGGGGTCTCTTTATGGCAATTACAGATTGTTTTTAACTTGAATTTGGCTTTATCTAGCAGAATTCCTAGTGGAAAACCGAAACTGCAGGGTTGCAGGGCAAAAATGGATAAATACCTAGATTATGGAGGAAATTCGTACAATGGTAGGTTGATTGATAGGCTGCGAAGCTCGTACTGTAGTCTCGCTGGTCAGGTGGCAGTTAAAAAGCTGGAACAGTGGACCGGGTCGTTAATTTGCATGGAAGTTGAACGCAGCGTATTACATAAAATTGACGTTTTATCGTTGTTTTTAACAAATTTTGGGTTGGTGGGATTTTTTGGCATTTATTGGGTGGATGACATCAGCGTGATGGGATGTTTTGTCATTACACAGAGGGTGGTAAGCGGTTTACCTTGCACCGCTTTTGGGGTCAACTGGTATCGGGCTGGGGGCGAGTGAGCATATGGAGTGGGTGACACATGGCGAGGGCACGACAGAAAACCGCTTAGTGATTGCGAGTTAAAGCGCGGTCACCAGGAGGGTCGCGATATGATCGTCGATCGTCGGATGAAAAGGTGGAGATCAGACGGCTGACGGGCGCTGGAGATGGCGGGGAGTTAATGCAGCGGGCCCAATATAATTAACGCTTATTTAATCACATTAGGCGAATTTTTATTGGTTAAGGGGTTGGTTATTAATTAACCCGGATGGTTAATTAATCCCATTGTTTGTGGAGGGGGGAAGGTTCTTAACAAACTTCGAATAAGTTTATTAATCCTTATTTACCTATATAATGGTTATATACCATCGGGGTGGGAATTATATAAAGTGTGGGAGTTTTATATAATTATATTAATACAGGAAGGGTTAATCATTTTCGAGAGTTATATAATAATGGTTAAGAATTCATATGAAATGAAATAATAAGCGCCAAGCCAAAATGTTAGGAATTTACATTTAACCTTAGGCTAAAGGGGTTTTTTAAGTGATATAATGCCTTTCCTAAGTAAAATAGGTTTTTTACTTAGGATAAACTTTATGAAAAGTAGATGAATGATTTATGAGCACTTAGGCTTTTAGATCATTGGGCCGAGGGTCCGGTCCCTCCAGAAGTCAGAGAAATGCTCTGAGCCCCTTTGACTTTCAAAGACCTTAATGCTTAGAGGAAATTAGTGAAGTGTTTAGGGAAAATGTGAATGGAAGTTAGTTACTTAACCTTGCCTTGATTGAACTGCATCAAGTGTAATGTATGCCTTGCACTTTGTGATAAAAGTAAAGATCAAAACATTTGGAAATATTTTCATCACAAGCATCATTCCGCAACACCATCTACTTAACCTAGCATTTTTACTTCCTTATTTGGGTGCATTTAGACTGGAAAACCCTTATCGAATCATCCTTTTTTTTACATGGCAAGCCTACCTAAGTCTACACTTATTACATCCAAGGACTCAGATTAAATTGTTGAGCTCCTTTTTATTTACTCTACCTAACTACTTATCTGCCAATATTACACTGTTTGGTCAAATTTTATTCTCTATTCTACAACATGAAATTCAAATATGAATTAGCCAAGCTTAAGCTGTTTGACTCTTCATAAATTGTAGCAAAAGTTTAACAAGCTACACACAATTACTTGTTACAGAAAATGAAATAGTAGTGGCATTTGGACTTGCACACTTTCCTAGTCTATTTTTGTTTGGGGTTCATTTCTTTCACTTTTTTTACTATTTTATTCTTTTTACCCTTTGATTTTTCTTTTAGGGTATACCCTCTTTACATTTTTTAAATTTTTATTTTATTTTTTGACAATATGGAAAACCTTTGCAACAAGGAAAGGTATGAACTTATTACAGAGCTCATCAAGTCAATCATGAAATATGACACCTATTGGTATAGGAGCATAACAGGGCCTTGACCCATATTAAAGTTTGAATGGTATTACAAGATTTAAGCAAGCATCAGTTCAAAAAACAATTAAAGTGCTCTGCGGGCAAGCAATGAGCACGAGTTATAACTCAGGCTCAACCCCCACTGCTAACCATGTTGTCAAGGTGTTTGATCGAGATCTACGGCCTAAGATTGTTGGGGGGGTTCAAGCCCGATGAACATCCCATACACTCCCTACCCCCGTAGTGGGCCACCCCCATCACTTCACTCCATCTCATCTCCTCCACGTCATCCACCACCCTCATTCATTACCGTCCACCTCATCCACCGTATCTTGTCACCTCACCTGCCACTCCATTAATTAGTTACATTAATTACAGGTTTTTCCCCCATTTTATTATTATATGTATAAAGGACAAGAAAAACCCTCTCGTATTAGTCTTTTGTTTAGTACTAAGCAACCTTGCATCCAGTTCAGCATTCTGAGTCAGCAACCATCCTAGCAACTGCCATCAGCAACTGTCACCAGCAAACTGTCACCTACAGTCACCATGGCCAAATAAGTAAGTTCCTCATCAGTTATCCATACCCCATTAATGGATGTTGAACGAGATATTTCTGATACCCTATATACAATTAAACATCATTCATTGTATCAAGAGGTCATTCTAAACCATAAGAAGTCTCCTGTATTCATGGCAATGGTTAGGTCAAGTTTTCTAGCTGCTTTTGTCCTCGGAACTCATTTATTCCCTGAATGTATTCAATGGCTAGCCTCAAAATTGTACCCCAAGAAATGTTTCGTAATGAATCAGTCAGGGGAGAGCGTTTTTTAGGTAAACTCACAGTTAATACACCAAGCTTTGAATTACCCTGTTTCGAGGACTTACACCACCTTTACTGAAGAATCCCTTATTTCTTATTATGATAACATGTCTCCTCAAGAGCTTTCTCATATCACCTCTTTCTTGGCCTGTAAATCTGGTCAATTCTTCCTAGATGGCAATCTCTTCTCTTTAGAAATATTTGCAGTTGACATAAGACCTGTGTTGCAAGTAATTGCCAAGATTCTAGGGAAAGAAGACTCCAAGCAGGTAGATAAAGTTGTGTTGGGATTTTTCTCCTTAATGATGAAGCTTGAGATAGTACTAGATATTCCAGCATTCTACGTAGATGTTATCAATACTCAATTTATGACTTTTCCTCTCACTAGTTCCTTCAAATTTCCTTCAGTCATTACTTATTTATTTCTTTACCAGAATGCTAAACATTTTTCTAATTTGGGGCTAAATGTTGTTGATATCAATAAAAAGAAATTCAGTGGTATTCTGGACAGACCTGATAAGGGGTGATCCAGGAGATAGTGGTTTATTTGAGTTTATATCTTTATTCCTTCCAGCAGTTTATAAAATTTTGAATGGAAGCCTACCCCCAACCTTCCTTCCCAAAGCTCAAGAGTGTCTTCAATTGAGTAAGGATGTGAGATGTGGAGATTGGTTCATCTTTGAAGAGCATGCAAAGATTAGGCTTTATGGATCCTCTATCAAGCCTTACAGGTTACCTAAATTTGTGCCAATGAGGCTTTTTTCCTTGAATTTATTAGGCAGAGCTTAAATGTTAATCAAGTTCATTTTTTTCCTATGAAGAAAGGCTTCTTCTTCAAGTTTCCTAAAGTAGTGGGACCATTCATTGTAAACACTAGACACGCTGCCCAGGAGGTTGAAATATTGTTGAATGACATGCATCTTTTACAGGTGGTTGAGTGGGCTTATGACCCTCATCAAATTATTTCAAAGAGAAGACTGGAGAATGGCTATTTAGCCTTTGTACATGAAAGTAGACCTGAAACGGAGAAATTGGCAAATGGAGGTTTGCAAAACACTCAGGGACAGAGAATGAAACCCCTAACATTACAAAAAAAGGGGTCAAGAGGGTTAGAGAGGAAGTTATTGAGCTGGATGAGGAAGAATCTGAAGCAGCAAAAAGGACCAAGCTTCAGGATGCAATGGCTTCAGCACAACCCAGTTTGGTGATTTAGTTAGGAGAGATAGAAGGCGCCCCAGCTTCCACATCTTCCAAAGAACCTGTTCATGATTATGTTCCTTTAATTCAAAGTATGTTTGCTGAGATAGCTAAGAGAAATCAAAAGATGAAGTTAAATACAGAGGCTCAAGTTGAGTCTCAGGTAACTCCTGAACAAACTAGATTGCTATCTGCCATGGATTTAGAGAAGAGCCAACTTAAAATTGCTTTTTATCATCCTACTAAAAAATTAGTGGGGCCTACTAGCAATTTCAAGACTATGAACTTAACTATTGACACTCACAAGCTTCCAATGCTTGACAAGATTAATATGCATATGAAAACTAGGCAATTGATTGTGAATGATCTACATAAGACAAATGCAGCGGTTGTCAAGGCAAAAAAAATGCTAAATAAGTTGATTCAACAGTTAAAGTTGGAGAAAGCTAACTCCAAAGCTTTGAATGACTAGGTGGATGAGCTAAAGAAGATTATCATTAAAGTAGGCGTCAATCCTGATGACCAACCTATTGTTCAGAAATTATTACAATCTACCAAGTCATAGATTGGGGCTTTGAAATAGAAGTTGAATCTACCTACAGGTGAGCATCCCATAGCTACAGGGATAACTAAAGTAGATAATGAAAAGGAAAAGCTCCTACAAGATGCATTGCAGAAGACAGAACAAGTTTCTTTACTTAAAGAATCTTTGGACAAGCTACAGCGATAGGTGGACACTCATGTTTGTACAATAGTAATTCCAGCCAACACAGATAATCTAGCAGCACAAGTTTTACAGTTGGGAACAGAGCTTAAAATGGCTGAACCTGATGAAAAGAAATCCCAAAGGGAATTGGAAACAACTTGCTAGCTACTGAATTTAAGTGAAGAAGAAGCAAGAAGGGAGAAAGATAATGCAAAGAAGTACAGGGAAGATCTCCTAAGGGCTGAAGATGAAATCAAAAGGCTAAAGGAGAAAATGAAGGGCAATATGTCCTTGATTCAAGCCAGAGAAATCCTATGGGATGAAGTCATTGAGGTTATCAGGGGCATTAGGGAGTTTCTTGTGATTATATCTGAAGAAAAAACACTAGTTCGGGATATGGAAGAGGTGTTCATTAGAAATAAGCAAAAAGATCTAGATAGATCAAAGTTTGCAAAGAGGATGATAGATTTCATTAACTCTAAATCTACTACAGAGTTGAAGGAACATGACATGCCAGACAGAACATCATGTGCAATAAATTTTAATAAAATGATTATCATAAACATCTATAGGATTACTACTGAGAAGAGGATAAATGAGATGAAGGAAGCAGTGTCAAAGTTTAACATCTTGTTTGATAAAAGGGTTAGGGCTGGACTTACTTCTTGCTGGGATCGATAGGGAAACTTGCTGCAGTGGAAAACATATGAGACTTTGCTAGTTGAGGCAAAAAGAAAATTTGATAACACTCATGAAAAGCCAACAGTATTAAAAGGAGCCACCATTGTGAACTACCTGAACAAATATTTTAAGCTTCTCTAGATGGTGAATGTTGGGTTGTGTTATATTCTTTCCAAGACTAGCCCACGTAGTTAACTGGGGGTTAGAGGGGGGAAGGTCACAGGGGGTTTGAGGTGTACCCGTAACCACACTTTATAGGGTTTGAGGCAGCACCTCAGAAAATTTTGGTTTTGGACCCTATGTTAGGTTGGGCAGACCCACCTATGGTTTTGTGCATGATTTTCGCACATGTTTTTTGGACGCGATGGTTTTTGGTCCATGGTATTGGATGCTTCAGCATGTATAAATATGTATTATAACATTCAAAGGAATATAATGAAAAATCAAGCTGGTAGTCCTGGTTTTGGGATCCAGGGGAAATCTCTGTATATATGTGTTTTTATGTGTTATGCTCTCGCATTGTTTATTTTCTGTGTTTTAGAATTCGTATGCAGGTAATTTTTGTATGGGGTTAAAACCTACATTTGGTATCAGAGCTATTTTGGATTCAAGGGGATGTCTTTGTTGCTGAGGGGTTTTACTCGGGCCTGTGGTAGACCCTATTCAGTGGGAGATCTGCGAGATCAATTTTGGTGGCGAAAGAAGATGGTGAGCAGTGGAAAGATGGAGATAGAGAAATTTAATGGTCAGAGTTTTGTGTTGTGGAAACTCAAGATGGAGAATCTGTTGGTGGATAAAGATTAGTGGATCACAGTAGATTCGGGTACTAAACCAACAGGAGTGTTTGATAAAGAATGGAAGAAGTTGGATCGGAAGGCAAAGAGCACAATACGATCGTGGGTCTCATATTCAGTATTTCTGAATGTATCAGGGGAAGCTACGGTGAAGGCTTTGTGGGAGACGTTAGGGACTTTGTACCAATCTAAGTCTCTGGTGAATAAAGTGTTCCTGCAGAAAAGGTTGTATAACCTGAGGATGAAAGAGGGATACCCGGTGACAAAGCATCTGAATGCATTTAATACTGTGGTAAGTCAGTTAGAATTTGTTGATATTAAAATTTCAGATGAAGATAAGTGCATTTGTTTGTTTTGTTCTCTACCAGATTCATGGGATGGTCTGGTTATTGCAATAGGTAGCAATGCAATTGCCTTGCAGTTTGATGAAATAGTCTCATCCTTACTGACGGAGGAGATGAGACAGAAAAATATAAAGAGCCAAAATGGTGATCCCTTTTTTGTACAAGGACAGTCCCAAAACAGAAACAAAAATAAGTTATCGAGTGGGAGATCTAAATCTCCAGGAAAACCTGTAAAAGTGATGTGCTAGAAATGCGGAAAGGAAGGGCAGTACAAAAGGGGCCTACAAATCTAAAGCTCCTGACAAAGGAAAGGGATCTGATGATGCTCCTTCTGCAAAGGCGAAAACCACCTCAGATGAAGGTGGGGATGTGTACTTGGCTTCTTCAAGTACACATGTAGATCATGAGGCATGGTTGATTGAATCAGGTGCATCCATTCACTTCACTATCCATAGAGAGTGGTTCTGCGAGTATGAGAAATAAGATGGTGGTGATGTCTTCTTAGGGGATGACAGGAAGGCTGAAATCATTGGTCGCAGAAAAGTAAAGTTGAAGTTGCAAGGTGGAAGGGTTAGAACACTTCCGAGTGTTCTGCATATTCTTGCATTGGCCAGAAATCTGATTTCTGTAAGCAAGCTAGATGTTGCAGGTGTAAAAACAGTGTTCGAGAAAGATACCTGCAAAATGGTTCAGGGAGCACTGGTATTGATACGGGGAGTTTGAATTAGAACTCTGTACAAGCTGCAAGGTAGCATTGTTATTGATGGGTGCAACAGTTCTGTGGTTCCTGAAAGTGGAGCAGAAAATCTAGTGGTCTCTGGAAAGAAGACCATGTTGTGGCATCAAAGGCTTGGAAATATTGGAGAGAAGGGCCTTCGAATACTTCATGGTAAAGGTATGGTAGAAGGTATGAGTAATAGCTCTCTGGATTTTGATTTCTGTGAAAATTGTGTATATGGGAAGCAGAATCGGGTGAGTTTCCCCTCTGGTGGTAAGAGGACGAAACAAATATTAGAGCTTGTGCACAGTGATGTGTTTGGACCTGTGAAAGTTCCATCACTGGGTAAGTCTGTGTACTATGTATCATTTATAGATGACTTCTCAAGGAATACATGGATATATTTCCTTAAGAAGAAATCTGAAGTCTTTGACAGGTTTAAAGAATTTAAGGCTCTGGTGGAAAATCAGACAGAGAAGAAGATAAAGGTGTTGAGGACAGATAATGGTGGAGGATTCTGCAGCAAGGAATTTGAAGAATTCTGTAAGAAGTGTGGTATAGCACGGCAGAAGACTACTCCATATACACCTCAGCAAAATGGAGTCGCAGAAAGAATGAACAAGACGTTGATGGAAAGGGCAAGAAGCGTGCTCAGTGGTGCCGGGTTAGGACAGGAATTCTGGGCAGAGGCGGTGGATACTGCATGTTACTTGGTCAACAGGTCACCTTCATCAGCGTTGGAGGATAAGACTCCACAAGAAGTATGGACTGGTAAGAAACCCTCTCTTTCACATCTGAGGGTATTTGGATTGATGCAT
>APFE030439359.1:15094-45629 GCA_000404065.3 Pinus taeda
ATGTATTTGCTTGGAGTTACGAGGACATGAAGTCCTATGACACTTCAGTAATCCAACATGCCATTCCCTTAAAACCAAATCAAAAACCGTTCAAACAGAAACTTAGAAGAATCAACCCCATGCTTCTTCCCTTGATTGAAAAAGAAATAAAGAGAATGTTTGAAGCAGGTATCATTGCACCCATCAGATTCTCTGAATGGGTATCTAATTTAGTTCCCACTAGGAAAAAAACAGGAGAGATAAGACTGTGTGTAGACTTGAGAAATTTAAACCAGGTCTCTCTAAAATACCACTACCCTTTGCCCAAAATGGACCATATCCTGCAAAGAATAGTGGGTTCCTCTAGAATTTCTTTACTAGATGGATTTTCAAGATTTAATCAAATATTTGTTCACCCAGATGACTAGGACAAGATAGCCTTTACCACACCGTGGGAAACATTTAAGTACGTTAAAATGCCTTGCGGGATGAAAAACGCTGGTGCTACCTTTCAAAGGGCAATGGATATTGCATTTTCCAAGGAGA
Source organism: Pinus taeda (assembly GCA_000404065.3). Lineage (NCBI taxonomy): Eukaryota > Viridiplantae > Streptophyta > Pinopsida > Pinales > Pinaceae > Pinus > Pinus taeda. Next base: position 15,620 of record APFE030439359.1, read on the forward strand.
TACATGATTTCCTCGTAGTTTACCTTGATGACCTGACCCCATTCTCCAAATCTGACCAAGAGCACCTTAAGCACTTAAGGCAAATCTTCATGACATGCAGGAAATATGGCATTTCCTTGAATCCTAAGAAGTCACTGTTTTCCCTTGAGGAAGGAAAGCTTCTAGGGCATATCATATCAAAAGATGGGATTAGAATTGACCCGGATAGAATTCAAGCTATCCTACAAATCCCCTACCCGAGAAACATAAAAGAACTGCAAGCATTCCTTGGAAAGATCAATTTCCTAAGGAGATTTATCCCAAACCTAGCCGAGCTAATAAGACTATTGAGCAACATGTTGAAGAAGGATGCCAAGGTAAAATGGTCTGTTGAAACCAAGCAGGCTTTTGAGAGTATAAAGACTGCCCTAACTCAGACGCCTGCCCTCACCAGTCCTCAATTTGACAAAGATTTTATCATTTTTTCCTTTGCATCTGAACACACTATAGCTGTTGTCCTTTTGCAAAAAGATGATCAAGGCAACGAAAAACCAATTGCTTTCTTCAGCCGAGCTTTGAGAGATGCACCCTTGAAATATCAGATTATGGAAAAGAAAGCCTATGCCCTGGTCAAAGCCATCAAAGATTTCAGAATTTACATCTTATAATTCCACGTGATCACCTATGTCCCTAACGCTGTTGTAAAGGATATATTAACTCAAGAGGGACTAGAAGGCAAAAGAGGCAAGTGGATTGCCAACATTCTTGAATACGACATTGAAATAAAACCCACCAAGCTAATAAAAGGATAAGGTTTAGCCAAACTAATGTCCGAAACAAACTTCCAGGCCTTAGACATTAATCAACTGGACAATGAACCGGAGCTGGTGACTCCACAGATCAGTGAAACCTTTTTGCAATCCCCATGGTATGCTGATATTTGCTTTGTATTGTTAAACCTGTGTGCTCCCCCAGGATTGTCCAAAACCAGGAAAAGATTTTTAAGGATGAAATCATCAAATTTTTGTGTCATAGATGGTGCTTTGTTTTGGAAAAATCATGAAGGTATTTTGCTTAATTGTTTAACTATAAATGAAACTGACAGCATCATGAAAGAATTCCATGCAGGGGAATGTGGAGGACACTTATATTGGAAGTCCACAACTGACAAGATTTTAAGGGCTGGTCATTATTGGCCCTCTCTATTTGCAGATGTCAAGAAGTTTATTGTTTCATGCCACAAATGCCAAATCTTTGAAGGAAAAAGAAAATTACTGCCCTTGCCCCTTAAGCCCATTTCAACCGAGAAACCTTTTCAACAATGTGGTCTCAACTTCATTGGAGAAATCCATCCCTCTTCCTCAGGCCAACACAAGTGGATTTTAACAGCCACCGATTATTTCACTAAGTGGATTGAAGCCATTCCATGTAGACAAGCCAACGACTCCACCATTATCCAATTCCTTGAGAGCAATATCCTTTCCAGATTCGGCTACCCTGAGAAAATCATCACTAACAACGCTGCTGCTTTTAAATCCAGAAAGATGATCAACTTCTGCCATAAATATCACATTACCTTAGGCCACACCACAGCTTACTACCCTCAAGGTAATGGTTTGGCCGAATCTTCCAACAAAAGCCTCATCAATATCATAAAGAAATTGCTGGAGGAAAAAAAAAAGAACTGGCATAAGAAGCTCACAAATGCTCTGTGGGCAGACAGACTTTCCACCAAGAAATCCATTGGGATGAGCCCTTATGAACTAGTATATGGCATGGAAGCCAAATTTCCTTCATCTTTGGGCATTCCTACTATTAAACTGTTGCAGGAAATTCAGGATGAACCACATGACATGCAGAGAAGAGTTAATCAAACCATTCATCTTCAGCAAACCAGAGAGCAAGTCTATGACAGAGCTCAAATACTGCAAGAAAAACTCAAAAAGGTGTTTGATAAGAAGGCCAAAGCAGAGGATTTCTGGGTTGGCAGCAAAGTTCTAAGATGGGATTCACGAAGAGAGGACAAGGGAAAACAAGCAAAATTCAATTTTCTGTGGAAAGTTCCATACATTATCAGCGTTGTGCAAGGCAATAATACCTATTTCCTCAAATCTCCAGATGGCAGCACAGCTGAAGAAGGCCCTGTCAATGGTTGAATGCTAAAGCACTACAATGATCCTTTTGATTGAAAAGAGCAGGTGATGTTATTTTCTGTACATAGAATGTTTGTATAAATCAGCATTTTGATTTTATTTTTCTAAGAATCCATGATGCTAAAGCACGCCGAAGAAAGCAGGCGGTGCTTCATAATTTAGCAGCAAAACAGTTAAGGGAAAGTGCTGCTAGCAGTCCAAAAGTTCAAATCAATCCAACAGTCAGCACTAAGAAGTTCAAAGCAGAGCAATAACAAAAGAATCAAGGCAGTATGACCTACTCTTCTTGGCTTCTCACAAGGAAAATCCATCCCCAAGTGGAGCCACTGTTAGCCTCCTGTTGCAGCAGGTTACTCATATTTCATGATTGACATTTTTACAGACCAAATATGTCATATTTTGCATGTTGCAATGCTCCATATTTGCTAAACAGTCACCAAGCAAAGAAAGCTACTCAGAGTTCATCTAACTGCTTTCCAATTTTGAAGAGTCATTCCAGTTTTGTAGAATTTTTAGCCAAAGGGAGGTCCAAACAGCCTAATCTTGGTCCCCCTACGTTTCAATTTCCTGTTTTAGAATATAGAGAATGAAAATATGTCCAAACAGCTTAATCTTGGCAGATTCTTAGATAGGTAGAGAATCAAAGGAGCCCAACTGCTTAATCTGGGTCCTTGGAAGAAATAAGGGTAGTTTTTAGATAGGAAGGCATAAAAAGAAAAGCTGAAATGCTGGGTCTGCAAGTCTAAGTGCACCCAAATTGAAAGAAGAAAAAATGTTAGGTAAGTAGGCTGGGTAGGTAGTTTTGAGGTTGCAGAATCTTGATGTCTATTCATTACCATGTTTTAAAGTATCATCTCTACTCAGATCACAGTCATCAAGCATTTTTCATATGAAGAAGCTCAAACCAGGCATAAATAACTTCCCTTTCTCCATCTTCCCAAAATCATTAACTAATTTCCCCAAAAGAGGTCAAGATCTGCTTGATATCTCTTAATTTCATCATTTTCCATGTCATTAGCCTGGGTGAAGATCTCCTTCACTCAAGGAGGATCCTTACTTTCTCTAGAAGGCTCTATCTCCCCTTTTGAAGCCTAAGATCTCTGAAACTTAGCGCTTTCTTATCATCTCCATATTAACTGCTGACATTATTATTTAACTCCCTATGTTTTCCCCATCCCCTTACTAAAACTATGAAGATAATCCCCTTACTAAAACTATGAAGATAATCCCCTTATGTAAATAATCCCCTCCCCCTAGTTGAAAATAACCATAAGTACCTCCGGGAATTGCTCAGTGTATCTGAAACTTGGCAAGAACCCTCATGCTGCCCCTTCAAACCATCTTCTAATGCACTGGACTCCTTCTAAAGCATAAAATTCCTCTTTAGGTTATCAGACCCCTTCCAAGACCTCAAATACCCTTCAAAAGCACATCTTCACTCCTTTCGATCGCAATAAACCCTTGCCGATTTCCTTAAAATTCTTCCGATCCTGGTGAGCCATCTCGCATCGGCATATCGCAATATTTTTACCACATAGGTGTGCCCCATTCCTTGTTTCCCGATGCGATATCGCGATATCGGTGATCGGCAGTCGCAAGCATCGCATTTCCAAAATAAATACCTTCTCGTTCTCCGCCGATGCGATATTGCGATCGCATCGGAATAAGTTTATCGCATCGCAGTGACATATGAGTCACCCTGCCACGTCACCTGGATGACGTCATCCGCCGTACAGCTGATGTCATGCTGATGTCAGCATCCAGAAAAAAGGGAAAAATGCGCAAGCGCGAAAGTGGAGCTTCGGAGCTCCGGAACGAGAAATGGAGGCAGTTTTCGATGCACGATTAGCGCTCGTGCATCGCTACGAGAAATGAGCGATATTGGGGAATCTTTTGATTCCTTGGCCCGTTTTGCAGCGAAAAAGCCCGAAATTTCCCGATTTTGCCAAATTAAACCGATTGGAAGACAGGGAGAGACTAGAGACAGAGATTAAAGAGTATCAGATCAAATTTACAGAGAGAAAGCACGTTAAAGAGTATCAGAAAGCGGCAGAGACCATCAATGTAGAGGCAAAGAGTATCAGCGAAGATCTTAAGAGCGGCCCAAAGCAGGTGAAAATTAAATACCTTCCAGCAAAGTCAAAGAAAAGGGTGAGGCCACTCAAAACTCTCAAATCACGGTTATTGCACATTTAACTCACACCAGAACAGAACTACAAATCCCAAAGCATAGTTATTCCAGCATTGCTGCATCGAGCCACCAAGGGCCACATTGCACTCTTTTTGATCCAACTACCTCTGACACGGTTCAACAGATATTTACCTCCTTTTAATTTTGGCACAATTTTAGGTTTAGAAAGCTCGTTTTGCAGACTTGTTTTAGGTCGATTGTAATAAATATTTTGAGATATTTGCACTATAAAGGCAGCCCTCAATACTGTATTAAGGGTTGGTTGGTTGGTCAACAAGCTATCTTCAGCTGATTTTGTTCCAGGAGAGACTCGCACTGTAATACCTGATAGTTTCTATAATCAAAAACTGCTTATGAGCTTTGGAGAATGGATTGTTCACTGTGTTTAAACGGTTGAAGAGTGATTATGGAATTCTCGTGCTGTTGCATAACTCAATAAGTGCTTCTTACCTCTTTTTTCCATTCATAAGTTACCATCTAAACAACAGAAAAGAAGATTAGCTTAGAATTTGTTTAAATACACTCTATGCTCAATTTCTGTTGTTTCTTTATGTTTTCCTCTGTTTAGGCATAAGTATGAATTCCGCATGGCTCATGTTCGCCTTAACCTTCTCACGCATGACTGTTATCCAGGGATTCTTCATTGCCCCTAGATAGAGATCATCCTTCCCTCTATCAAGCTGAGTGAGAGGTTCTTAAGTGCCTCTCATTCCTAGCTTTCCATTCATCTTCAATTTGAAATTTTTTTTATGTGCAGCTATCCCGCTCCATATTCCTCTTGTGACCAAGAAAACGCACTGGTAATCCTAACCATGACTCCATGCCCAATGGTTTGAAAATTATCCCTTCATGAATTGCCTCTCTACCTAAAAACATTTTCCTTCCATCCAAACACAAGCAAAAACCCCTGAACCAAAAAGCTAGCCTAAAATCGTCAACAAAGTTAAATCCTTAAGAGAGAGCCCTCTCTGATTGCAGGTGGGCTAGAACCTGCAATCCAAAGATTGTTTTGTGGTTACCTCGGTCGTATCCCTACAGGAGCCTAGGGACAACCTGAGTGATAACACTCATGAAGGCAATAAAGGTGAAAGACAAAGGTATAAATATGGTTCTAACCATATTCCTTTTGTTTATGTTCAGCATGGTAGATTTCCATATAAGAATGGGAAAATAATTGCATGTTCCTTTTGTGGTTTGAATAACCATAATGTTTCTAGATCTTGGAAGAGAATGGCCACATACATAAAACTTTTGAAGGAAAGGAAGCAAGAAGCCAAAAGTCCGTTGGACAAGGCAAATCATGCTGTCAAGAAGTTGCACATGCATTGTACTTACTACCATAAGCAAGGACATATTGCTGCAAAATGTTGGACTCTGAATCCAACAATGCTTCCACGAAACTTGAAGAAGGTGGAAAGAAAGATTCCATGATTGATGTGTTTTGGGATGATTCACATGTTGATGTTGATGTGCAGACAAAGGAAGGACATTTGAAATGGATTGGTAAGAAATGGTTAGAATTCTTATCCAATTAATATTGCATGTCTATTGATATAATGCATCTATTTGCATTTCTTTGTTAATGAGATGCAAGTTGTAGGATTTTACCAAGAAGGTGAATGGAAAAGTTGAGTAGGAGACTCACTTTATTGCTGCAACATTATATTCATTTCAGCTTCAAAATACAATGTGCTTAAGTGAAAATTGAAAGGTGAAATGCATGCATAAGCATGATATGCATGAAAGCAGGGATATTGATGATTTCCTTGAATTCTAAACATGTATGTGTGATTAACTTGAAGGGTTGATCACTTTGTTGTAAACATGCATGTAATGCAATATTGACTTGAGAAAAGTTGATTTGGTCTCCAAGATGGAGATGATGATGAAGTGTTTCATCTTTGAAAAAGAACTTTAGAATTCTTATTCTACATGCTTGACTTAAAGGGTCAATTGTTTTAAAGGCATGTTTTGTTGGCTTGTTATCTAGCCAATCATTTGTATGCAGATGTAAAGACATGGAGGTGTTCACAAGATGTGAAATCTGTTTCTTTTGTTGAAGCAGGAGTTTAGGCCATCCAGTTGTTGTCTATAATTCTCTTGTTGTTATTAGTTGTTGTTGACAGTATGTCAAACATGTACAAATGAAAATTTTGTGAAGCAGGTGTAACTTCACATTGGTTTGAGCCACCTTGGATCAATGATCAAGGTAGAGAAGCTTAAACTACCTTCTGTGACCTTCTCAGTACGAGTTTTGTACGAATTCAAGGAGGAAGACATTTCTTCCCAGGAGGACAAGCACATCCAAGAAGGAAGTGTTCAAAGGTTTTGGTTCAGAGGCACTATGCCAGGCAAGTGTATGGATGCTGAAAGAAGAGGGTGAGGTACTCTCATTTACTATTCATATAAGTATATTAGTCTTTTGGAGTCCAAAAACATTTTAGGGGGAAGGCGTGATCCAAAATGGATCTAACATAAACTTTTAAGTCTATGAATTTTCCTCACAGAGGAAAAATTAAAGTTAAAGGATGCTCTTGGAAATAGTCTCATTGCATGGATCTTTTCATTCTGAATCTAACACAATTTGAATGGGATAAAATGGACTCTGGATGAAGGAGTTATCACAAAAAGAAGTTTGCCCATTATCCTTAGAAAAAGGAGGCAAATCCTTATTAAAAGGGGCTTAAGGCTTTAAATGCGAATATTGCATCGCAATGTTAAAGGGCAGAGTAGTAGTCCTTAAGGATCCTTGATTAGTGATCTTTGATATATCGCAATCGGAGAAAGGATTACATATGATATCGGAACCCCTAGGTTGGTTGATTGGCGATATGTCAATATTGCGATGGGCGATAAAGTGATTGTGATAGAGCAATATGGAAGCGGAACCGAAAAACCATATTCCACAGCCTAGAACCCTTATCGGATCCGTAAGACATATCGGATCAGATTTTTGAATGGAAAGAGGCCTAACTAGAAGATTTGCGATATGCAATGTGTGATTGCATATCGATCGTCAGATCGATGAGCCAGATTGACGGTCAAGAATTGATCACTAGTCGCATTCCGGAGGTGTCAAGTGACAAGTGTGCAATGAGGTGGTGACTTGCGATAGTGCGATGAGTGATGAGGTGATTGCATATTGACCATTGGATCGCAAGCTTGATCGACCAATGGAGGATTAAAGGAAGAATATCGCATCGCTATGGTCTTAAGTTCATTAACCGGGGCTCTTGCTTGTTGCGATTGTGATAAGCGGCAAAGGCGCGGACCTGATAGGATTATGGACACGATTGAATCCCATTGAAATCCGGCTTTACATTCAAACATTGGATTTCTGTGTATTTCCGTGTATCAAATTCATGGGTTTTAAGCATTTCGCTGTGTGGCTTGCGATAAGGTATATTAGGACAGACCTGAGAGGTTTATAGAGCCGTTTGGTATTATTTGAGTTTCAGCTTAAAGGCTCGTAATGTGTTTACGTGATTTTTTCCTATGTTTTCTGTTATATTTCTATTTCTAGGATTAAGACAGAAGAAAGGTTGCTGGTTCCTTTTCACTTGAAAACTTCTCTTCTTAAAGAATTTTGTGCCATGCTATCACGGGGCATTGTGGAACAAGAATGCGTTATGGAAAATGTAGAGAGCCATAGAGATGGAAAGGAATGATTCCTCATGATTGGGGAGAGATGAATGGACAGAAGCCATAGAGCCAGAGAAGCTTAAGGGCCACAGAGCCAGAAAAGCTTAAGAGATTAAAGCCAGAGAGCCAGAAGGGCATAGAGGCCGAGAGTAATGCACAAAGGAAGCTCGAAGAAGCCCAACGCTATTTGAATGCTGAGGAATCTAAAGTGAAAGCTTAGTATATTCCAGGAGGGTAGTCTGTGGAGTGAGGAAGGCTCGCGCAGAGAAAAAGGCTCAGTGAATGCTCAAAGAGAAGCTCAGAGAGCTGCATGGCTAGAGCACTTGATAGAGGCATAGCCACCGGAGGTTGGAGGCAAAGCTGCAGAGCCAGAGAGCTCAAATGGAATTCTAAAGAGCCATGAAGCTGCAATGAAGTTCAGAACAACAAAGAAATCGAAATGATCAAGCTATTGCTGGTGACTGTTGTACTAAAGACAGAAGAAGGATTCCAGAGACAATACAGAATTCTGAGGGAGTCAGAGAGGCAAAAAGCTCAAGAAGCTTAGAGCATTAACTGAAGGAGTCAAGTCCAGAGAAGCCTAGATCCGTCTGTAGCTAAAGGCCAGCCAATAGGATAAGATGGCATTATAAGCCCAATGGTTCAGTTGTAAACCATTGGAGTTGAGTGTCGAACTTGTAAAATAATTTAAGCCATAATCCCAAAGAACCTAGTTGAGTTGACTAGAGCTCATGGAGACGTAACCCAAGATATCAGGGTGAACTCCTAATTAAATTTGTTGTCTTTATGGTTTGTTTATTTGCTACATTTACTATTATGTGTGTTTGTATATCAGAGTAAGCAAATAAACTTAAGGCAATTAAGCGGTTCAAGGCAAACACAAGCATACACCTATTCAAGCATTTTTTAATTCCACAATTATCAATCATAAGCATAGTTCTAGGGAATATATAAGCTTTGGAATGGGAGAGGTTCTTGTTGCTTGACAAGAAGCATTTAGGTCCCCATTTCAAATCACATGAGTTCTGTGAAATCCACGGTTCATTATCGCCATTAATGGGAGTAACATTATGCTTCATGTGCCTCTCACATTCTATCTGGATTTGGTTGCACTTGCCCTTGTATGGAAGCCAAATATGAGACCAATCTATAGAAAAATATCGATCTAGCTTGCTAGACCAGTCTTTGTTGAGTAGCATGTCATATGCTTCTGGTATGTCCACAACAACTATGTTGATGCATTAGTAGACTCGACTGTCATGGGATAGTCGGATGATCACGTCTTGCAGTTCACCAATGGCTGGTATTGAAGTTCTATCAAGTTGGATGATTCTCACGGATGTTTCGCTCCATCGTGCTTTGATATTCTTGGCAATGGAGAGTGGCATAACTTTGGATGCCGCCAGAATCAACCAAATAGTTGTGAAAATTGCAGTTGAAAAATTTCAAAATATAGCAAGAATGGGGGGCAACCTAAGTGTGCCTCTTCCATCCGGAGTGTATTGAGCACAGTGGAAATTGATCTGGGAGGTGTGCTTGCTTCCTTGCTAGTAAAGGCTGCATTTTTTGTCACTGTCTATACCAACGCATGAAACATGATATCTCAATAGATCTGGATCTTATCCAACTCAAACAAACTAATATTTGCCCGAGTTGCCTTCATATCATCAACAATTTTGTAGTCTAGAGGTGATAGACTTATCGAGGTGTTCGAGGTGAAGTGAGTGTTTGTGTTATCAGGCATAGTGTTTTGCAACTTACTATTCATGGATGTGTTTTTGTCTTCCCTTGTCCTCCCATACTTGCTTTGTGTTTTTTGCTTTATTCCGACCGGTGGATTGGTATTCCTTATCAGGAGCTTGATATTTTCTTGCATCTCCCCAAGTGTGGGGGGACCCCCTTTACTTCTAAGATTGTACTGGTCAGTTCACTTTCAGGGATGCTTCTCGGTGTTCATATTTTCCATTGTTTGTGAGCACTGATACATGTTCACCACATGCTCAAAGCTTGATGGCTCATCAGGTGAAACCTCTTTGTCATTGTCCGTGTCTTCCGATTGCTCCCGAAAATTACTCCTTGCCTTGAGTGTACGACTACAAAAATCATTTGTGACTCGCTTCCAACCTAAAAAAGAGTTCTCAGGATGATGATCTTTATGGAAGGAACATAATTTCGTATCGGCACACTGTTCGAGTTGGAACACAGGCTTCTGTGTAGTTTTTGAAATGAACTGGCTATTGCTTGATGCACTTCTTGCCTATCTCTACTTAGGTGGGTGACTTCTTGCAAATGTGTTCCTCTTACATTGTTTTAGTTTGAACATTTCAGTGGAAAAGCTCTCGATAAGACGAGTTAGGGTATTAATGTTGGTTGCTTCCTTATCTCTACCCTTTCTCATCGTTGATTAGGACTTCCTTCTTGCGTCCTTGGAGTATTTCACCAATTCATCATCCTTTATGACTCCGACTGCACGCATGTCATTTTTAACAGTGACAACCTATTCACTGTTTTCCAATAGTGTTGGTTTCGCAACTCGCTTGATGAATAATGTGATGTTGGTTGGAAGTGCATACATGTAGTACTTAGTGGTGATGGAGTCATGAGGCTTAGTTTCTGCTATGAACTTATTCAACATACATATAAATCTTTGATTGAAATATTTTACTTTCTCTTTTCCGTCCATCTTGAGGCTTCCCAATTCTTTGAACAATATGGCTGAGGTTTTTTCATCAGCAAAATTTTCAAGGAAAATTCATTTGAAAGAACCCAAGTTCTGTATGGAGTTGGGTGGAAGGTTGCGATACTAGGAAGTTGCACGACCATCCAAGGTACATGGGAACAATCTACATGCTACATCATCATAACGTACCTCAAGGGTCTGCAGGTGTAGGTAGAAGTTGTCTAAGTGGTCTTCCACCTTTACTGTGTTGCCAGGGTCAAACTTGACATTAATTCTCTCTGTTCACCTCGGCATCTTGTGTAAGACAACAGGGGGAGCCAATGGTCCCTAAGTCATCCATTCAAGATTTGGGTCAACCATATCTTCTCCTTCTTCACCCTCCTCCTCTCTTTTGGAGTTTGGTGGTTCCAACCCTGAGTCTATTGGTTCATGTCCACCTCCAACTCCTTCGCTACCTTCCCCTCTACCTCCTGTACCAGAGTCTGATCCCAATATCACAAGAGTGCCTTGTTCACCTTACGGGAAGACCGGAGGTTCCTCTCCATCTTCAATAGCTTCTGCCAAACCTTCAAGTGTTGCAAGGACTACTTCTTCCACCGATGAAACAACAACTCCCATGGGAGTGGATTTTGACTTCTTTGATGCGTATGGAAGGTGTTGTATTCCTGGGATTAGTCTCTTCTTTTGCGAACTGGTGAGTGTGGGATGGATGGAGAGAAGGTGTTGATATGAAATCTCGTGTTCAATTATGGGAGGTGAGGAGTAACCAACTGCAGAGTGGTGTGAGAGGGAATGCGAGTTATTTCCTTGACTAGATGATTGATGAGCTAGTGTGAGGGGAATTTCATCCATGTACAACTGGTTTCCCTCCTTCTATCGCCAGAAATGTTGATAGTGCTGTACTTGCAAACATTCAGGGGATCACCCTGATATGAAGTCCCAACTAGACCTCACACCATTTGGTGTGGGAGTCCCATTTGATATGATGGCCCAGTTTCCATTGTCTGAAGGATTTTCCCAACTCTTGCTTGTCAGCATAGGAGAGTGGTTCACTTTGTCTTCAAGAAATGAGGTTCATGTGCCTGGTGAGTGTAAGTTCCACTTGTGTAAATGGTTCTTTCACTGTCAAGAGAGAGGGCAAGAGTGAGTTCTAGGTCGATTGGGAGCAGTCACAACACTACTAGGAACACACAACACAACAGGACATGCACAACTTCTGGCAGAGCAGTCCACACGGATGTGATGGTCATAACATACAAGGTGAGATAACACATACAACACTCATGAAGCATTCCAAATAAGTGCAATGGTTGTTACAAAAAGCTTCATGTGAAAGTTCTGTCTGATGTCCAGGAGAGAAGTCTACATGGGCGAGACAACATTAACAACATATACAACACATTTCCAATAATAGATTATGCATTACAACAAATGAAGTAGTTCAGATGTAGAACATAGGTTAAAGAAACATGCATTACAAGTGTTAGAGATCAGTCTTACAACAAATACAATACATGTATGAAAATGTGTTGGCCTGTTAGCAGGCATCTGAATTAAGCAAAAGTTCCAAGACACATCGTTACACCATACATCACTAAACCTGAGTGCGGGGCGTTGGAGCCACTACTTACTCCTCAAATAAAAGATTACAAACTCTCTTGGTTATGTGGGAGGAGTTGAGTTGAAAATTCCTTTGCATGTACAAATGAGGGGGTATTTATAGCCAAGAGTGAAACTGACCCTTGTGGTTGTTCGACTACCCTCATGACCATTTGACTTCCATGAATTTTTGACTTACATGACTCTTTGTTCAACAAGTGGGTCTCTTGGACTTCCATGTTACATCACATTGATTGATAACAAGCCCATAGTGGAGATGTGGGCAACATGATTGATGACGTGACTCGACATGACTTGACATGACAATGATGGTACATTTGCATTACTGTTGGAGTGCATGTTGAGCTATAGTGCTACTGGGTGATGAATGTTTTCATGGTGTATCATATCTTCACCTACGCATGGAATAATGCATGGATTCTTCAATGGTCCTTGGTTCGCTTGAGGAAGCTTTAGCATGTTGTTCCTTTCTTGCATGCTGGAAGTCTTGACAGGCTCATCTGTTCATGAAGGTGCATGCTCGTCGCATGTGTCCACTTTGCATGCTTCATTCGTTCATCTGTTGGGGAACATGTCCTTCTACATGTGCTCCCTTCATTCATCCCATTCGTCGTCTTGCCATGTTTTTTGGTGTACTTGTACCTACAGTCACTCATGACAACACGACATCAAATCTAAAACCTCCTAGTCTACCATGACACATGATCATTTGGATGCAGGTGACCGGGAGAGGCAGTAAGGTTGTGAAGTGGGATGATGGCTTTGGGCACTGCTGATGAAAATTTCGCAAGAGTCACGAAGTGATGGAGATAGGAAATCTAAGTCGACAGTGACTGTCTGCGAGGTCTAGCTCAGCTAGGAGGCAAAATTACGCAAATTTTGGGAGGAATAATCCATGTTGTTGGAAGGCAAGGCAAGCATGCTCTGTGCATTTTTCAGAACGAATGGGCAGTGGGACTGGACAACCAAATTTGCACAATTTTCTAGAGGAACAGGTCGGGTTGCATGAAGGGTTAGTAGGCAAGGATTGCGTAGTTTTTTGCGGGAACTGCCCGGGAGACTGACAGCCAAAACTGCGCAATTCCCAGAGGGAACTAGCAGTTGCCTGCTAAGTTCACTGAAACCCAAAACTGCACAATTCCCAGAGGGAACTGATAGTTATCTTCTATGGTCATTAACAGTGAAAACCGCACAATTCCCAGAGGGAACTGGCAGTTGGCTGCTCAGTGACTGACAATAGAAACTACGCAATTACTGGAGGGCACTGGTGGTCTGCTGCCATGAGCTACTGGCGGGAAAATTGCATTGAAGCTCAGAAGTTGGCTTACTTATAATATCTATGCAATTTTTGAGCTAAGCTGACTGATGGGTGTTGGTGTCTGAGTATGAACAAATTTTTCAATCTCGTTTCCTACGTTAATATGTAAATTCGGGTGCGTACTCTTTCCAAGGTAATTCGTAAAGTATATGCAGGGGAAATGTTATAATCTACATCAATCAAGGGTTCACGATTAAGAAATCAAAGCATCGTTGTAACATTAATGGAAATTAAATTGCAGAAAGAAAAGCATTCACAACAACTTATGGAATTCTGTAACAACAATAAAGAAAATACATCAAATAAAACAATATAGATAAAAAGGGCGCACGCACAGCACCTGATCAGAAGAGTGGGCCGAACTCCCTGGTCAAGGCTGTGCTTAATTCACATATTGAGAAAAATATCAGAAGTCTAGAAATTTCATTAACAACAGTTCCACTGTTACAAAGCTCAATTCTTACATCAGCTAGCCCCCCTCTCTCTGAATTGTCTTTTAAATATACAAATATCCAAAGGAAAGTTACAAAAAACTGATCTCAATATTCAAGATGAGATCTGAGAGATCTGTCCATCATGATTCAGTTGGAACAAGTCGAATTCAGTTATTACAATTTGGACAATTCTAGAAAACAACCACAACAACATATCTACAAATATGTCTTTTGAAGAACCTTGCGTTTCTCCCAATACAAATCGAATTTATGAAAGCGACTTTTTGGGTAACTGATTTGGTCCATTTTGAACAAAACCAATGTCTCATATTTTCCATATTCACTTTCATTTGCCCAAAACGTCCAACGCAAAACGGTTGCTTCTTGTGCCAACGAATTCCTGAGTTGGAATATCTAATTATCTGCTGAAGATCAAATCTACAATCTGAAAGAGATCTTGGAGGCTAAAATCATGAGTGAGGTTATAACGAATGAATAAACCAAAATCATGCATAATATTCATTAATTATTAAAAATAAATGGGATCAGATATTATTTATCCACAAGAGCATAAATGATTATGAAATGGAATTATATAATAAATTATAGTAAGTAATGTGATAAAATAATAGTGGAAATAGATGAAATGAATGTTAAGAAGTGGTAATAATAATGACCATTTAAGAGCCCAACATTCCCCCAAATTGAATATGTTGCATGTCCACATGAAAACCAATGCCTTTGTATAAAGTAGGGGAAATAATGGTTTGAAAAATATGAGTGAATAATGCTCAGTGGTTGTTTATGATATTCTCCTAAAATTTTAATAAATCAAACACTCATGTTATTTCACCTCAATTGTTGCTTTCAACAAAATAACATGGAGTGAAATTTATGGATTAACATTGTTGAAGCTAATGTAGGTTGAGCTTGTGTAAGTGATGTGAAAGGTGGAAGCCATGCAAGCTCAAAGAAAGTAATCAAAAAGTGTTGCAGGATTTCCTTCCCCTAAACTGATTAGTTTCCCTGTCATCAAGATTTTTTTTTATAACAAATCTCATGAGTATCCTCAATTAGTAATTCATCAGGATTCAAAATTAGAAGTAGGCCTCTTCATCCTTTCCCGAAATAATAGTAGAGTTGTTAAGCTAGGATTAAATAGAGATTGATTGGGTAAAGCAATTATCTTTGGTTAAAGATATGAAACCTGTAGAATAAAGGAATGATAGATTAGATGATACAAAATGTCAAATATCAAATATCCTAAAAGTTTCATCCCTAACATGTAAAGTAAATATTGATAACTCAATAATAGATATAAACCATGATCACCATTATCTAAGAATAATTAAATATTACCCCATGAACCATGAGTTCTAGCAAACCTTATATATGCAATAGTGGCATTATCGGTAGTTAGTTTTGAGAAAACAGGGTAACCAAGTAGATCATAGTATTGAATTAACCTCTATACCATAGGCATGGCCACTGCTGCCAGTAGGCATCCATAGCCTTGATAAGGATGCCTTTTTAACCCATTGAGATGCCAGTGTCCCATCTATTAGAAATAAATACATAGTTACAAAATCATTTCAATTTACTTATATGTCTACTAAAGATCACTGTTCTGGCTTGGTAACCAGTTAATAACAATGCCATTCACAGGAACTAACAAAAGTGAACAAGTCGGCTCGTGATGAGACCTCTTGTCCTTCAGTTTTATGACCGAAGGCCATTACCCTGGCTTGGTGACCAGTAGTGGTAATGTCACTCTATTAGAACCTATGATCATGGTAGGTCGGTTCGTGATGAGACCTCCTATCCTCCAGTTGACTATTTATGTTTAAAATTTAAGTATGGTTATTGTTAATCAACAACAGATCACTTAATAGATGGGGTGGCAAGCCATCTCCTTAAGAGCTAAGGATGGCGTAAAATTTTTTGTAGTAACTATTTTCAACTTGGGTAATTTTGCTTCTCAAATACTAATAACCTTCAAATGACTGTTGATAAATATATTTTTCTTTGTTAAGGTTGGGGTTTGAGGAATAATTGATTAGATAGTGATGGAAAGATTTAAGTACAATTTTTGGTCATTATCATAAATTTTACAAAATCAGGGACTTAACAAATTAGGAAAGTTGAAAGTTGCCATCATGACATCATCTTTTCATAATTATTCATTAAAAAATAAAATTATGTTTATAGTTAAACAAATATAAATTGACTACCCAATCACTATGTCCAAGAGGACCTAGACAATTAAATGTACGTCGTGCATGATTCAAGTTCCAATGTGTGTGGATAAGTGGGAGTTACAGATTGTTATGGATTATAGTGTTAAGAATCGTGAGATGTATGAGTTGACATGAAATTTTAATAACAATGAGGACATGACATCATTGATATTAAATATAATACATTTTCTATCAAATGCAACAGCTCCCCCAACTAAGATATGACCGTCGCCGGTCATAATTGAAACATCAATCAAATATATGGAGTTTATTAGGGACGTACCTGAAGACTTACTTTGGCACAATATCAACATGTGTAGAGTAACAACACTGGGTACTTAGAAAATATTTTACCATGGAGTAGCAGCACTAGCGGAGTAACAATAGTGGTGGAGTAACAACACCGACAGAATAAAAGCAGTTGTGGAGTAACAACACCAACGAAGTAACGACAATTGCGAAGTAATGGCACCGGCGGAGTAACGACAGTTGCAAAATAACGGCACTGGCGGAGTAACGACAATTGCAGAGTAACGACACCATCGGAGTAATGACAGTTACAGAGTAACAACAATTATGGAGTAACGGCACCGGTGAAGTAACAGTAGTTGTGGAGTAACGGCACTGGCGTAGTAACGACACCCAAGGAGTAACAATAGTTGCGGAGTAATGGCATCGGAGTAACAACATTTGCGGAGTAACGACACTGGTGGAGTAACGAAAGTTGCCAAGTAACGGCACCAACAGAGTAATGACAATTGCAGAGTAATGGCACTGGCGGAGTAACAACAATTGCAGAGTAAGGACATCGACGGAGTAACGACAATTGCAGAGTAACAACACCAGCGGAGTAATGACAGCCAAGGAGTAACAGTATCCATGGAGTAACAACATCCAACACTTAGAAAATTTTCGGGAGTAATGGTAATGGCAGAGTAACAACATCCAAGGAGTAACAACATCCAACATTTAGAAATTTTTTGAGAGTAACGACAGTGGCAGAGTAATAACACCCAATGGATCTGAGGAAACCATACACTGATAAGACTCAGGAACAAATGGAGAAACAACATGAAACCCCAAGAAATTCCTTCATTTATTTTGAAAAAACAACATCATAAAATAAATAAGAAAAAAAACAACATTTTTATTGAAAAATAGTAAATAAATAAATAGTTCAAGTTGCAATGGCTATGATTTTGATTGCAGCAATGTTGTTTCCTAAGAGAATATCAATATGTTTCAAGAAACAAAAATATGTCAATCTTTCAATGGTAAATGAATGGAAAAATGTTTTGGCGGAAATTACTCGGATATTCAAATAAAATCAATTCTCCATTTCTCCTATTATGAATCCATTAGGTAATGAAAAAGTCTTCATGTTGTTGGTGAGAAATAACAGGAATAATTTGTAACAAAATCTTATGATCAATTTCCATGGAACCTTGAAAGAATCAAAATTATATGATATTAGATTTATTAATAGATTCTTGGATGAAAATATATTATTTCATTATCATTGCCTTCAATAATCACTTGTTCAAAAACAAATTGACCTCCTTTATTCTCCTCGGACTTGCAAAAAAACGAGCGTCTACCTGTAATAAAACATGTAATCATGGAAGAAGAGAGGTGATTGACCTCTATAAACCAAATAAATATGAAAAAAATTAATTAGTTACTCTGTAAAACAAATCCATGGAAAACAAATAACGAAGTAGTGTTAATTTATTACCTGCGGGATAGCGGTGGCCAACCATACTAACCAACAATATTTTAATCATAGCTTCTTTGTTTTTCGTCCGATTTGCATGATTCCAAATCAAAATGAAATTGAATTAATAGGGATATCTCCAATTGAAACATGTTTTAAAAATTCCATGATATGATATGTCAAATTTACATAGAACAACCTGCATAACAGAGTCATTTTCGATTTCCCAACTTAGACCAACAATTGATATTTTAAGCATAAATTTTTTCGTTTGATGATGGATTGAACCGATTCAAATTGGGTATTAAATTATATTCATGTAACTATATCCAATAGAAATATGTTTTGAAATAATTAAGAATTGATGGGTCAAATGTGTGAAGGAACAATAGAAAAAACAAAGTTTTAAAGGTGCTGATTTATGATAGATAGTTAGTATTTTGGTTAGAACGTTCTCATATGATATCGCAATTGGGTGATTAAAATTTCATTGTAAACTAGATTGATAGGGTGATATACCATAGAAATAGGTTTCAAAAATCTAGTTATTTAGGTCTCCAAAAATGGATTATCCCAACTATCTTCCTGAGCTGCCTACTCGACATACTGTCAATGTTTTGGTCATAACTTTTTCATTTCAAATCCAAATTGAGTGATTCAAATTGGATTAGAAAGTAGAAATAAAGAGCTACTTAGGATAGAAACAAGTTTTTAAAATATTCCAATTTTGGTCCTCAAAACATGACTATATCGACTGTGATTTCAGTGGTTTTATCAAGCCCACACACCCTAAGATATGATATTTTTTTTTTTTTCAAAATGATGATGAGTGTTTGTAGAAATCTATTTTTCAATATAATACATCTACATACACAATTAAATTCAAATATTTACCATTTATATTGATATACTCAGCAAGTTGCAGCAAACACAACTCGTTCTACATATAACAAAAATTATTTATATACTTATTTATTCTATTTTTTATACTAACATATTCTACCTTGAAAAATAAATCATACTTACGTATAAGAGTACTTCCAATGGAGCCATTTTAGAAATAAAGCCTGAAGTGTATACATACCCAAATTTGAGAAATGTCTGTCAATAAATATTAGGGTATGAGAGACCAACTTCCCTTGAAAATATGATGTAAAAAATTGCTGAAGTATGGAGTGAAGCTGCAAAAAACTGATGAAGTGAAACCAATCTTCAATATATTCTTTACTTTCTTGATTTCCCATAGTTGTCATATCATGAAGTTCTTGAGTTTCTAAGACAACTTGTTGACGTAGACTAGAAGAAACCTCCTTTTCTTCTACAATTTTTGGATTTGAAACATTTCCAATCTCGATATAAGTTTTCTACAATTGCATATGCAAGATAGGTTGGGTGGGAAGGGTAGGTAAATTTTTCAATTCAACATTGTAAGCCTGTTGTATTGGTTTATTATGGTGAGGGTGTGGAATAAGTTGAGCAGGATATTGTGTAGGGCATGGAGGATTTTGATGATGTAGTTGATTGGGATGTGTGGATGATTTTGATATGAAAGCAAGGTGTTCTTGAAAAGATGGAAAAGAATATGGATGATATTTTTGTGCTACAAGATGAGGGAGAGTAGTCATGTAATCATAGGATGAACCATGCCAAACTTGTGGAAAATATTGATGGGGGTTATATTGAGATTGGCATGGCTACCCTAGCACATGAGTATTCCATAATAGACTATGTAAGTAAGACAATGGAGAGGAAGTATTTTGAAACATACATGTAGGCCAAGGTTTCCATGGTTGTGAAATTGCTGCAGCGTCTCCATCTCTTGGAAATGTTGTTTTCAGCCCAGGTAAGAAAGAGAAACTATCCATGGGATGCTCCTTTTGGCATTGAGGAAAAACCACTTCTTCAAATTATATTTAACTTTTATTAACCTGCAAAACATGCAATTGTGAATTTAGAGAGCTAATAAAATCAAATTTAAAAAGTTCAAATAAATCACTGATTTCATCTCTTATATCTCCTGTTCTTGTAGCAGATTTGGAAAGGAAAGAAGAAAATTCTCTAGAATTCTTACCAGCCTTGGATATCCCTCTTGAATACCTTATGCATAAATCACAAACATCATCATATGATCACTGAAAAACATCACATTTTCCTATCAGATTTAAGATTTCTAAAATTTCATCTTTGATCCCTTTAAGAATGAGTGTTTTTAAGGTCTCTTTTTCCAAATGCTTATACTTTGATTTTTGAAGGTTGTATTTAAATCACTCCAAATAGTCCTCCAGGCTTTCATCTTCCCCTTGTATTGTATTAAAAATATCTTCATTGGCCTTGCAATACTCTTGGTACTTCTCCAAGAATACATTCTTCATGTCCTCCCATGTTTTGATGTATTTCCCACCAAGGCTCATGAACCATCAGAGAGATGTTCTTTTAGAGTAAGAGGAAACAATTTCAACCTCTGATCATTAGTACAATAATCATAACCTCTACAAAGTACTTCAAACTCAAATAAGAATCTATTTGGGTCCTCATTATCCAAACCATGAAAATTTGGTAGAGAAAATGGAGGAATTATGTGCATTTGTGTCACTCCTTCTAGATCTCTGATAGGGAATTCAAAAGTAACAATGTGAGCCATTTCTTACCATAATATAAGATGTTCTTCATGCACTGCTTTGAGGTTCCTCCTTCATATATTCCTGTCAATTTGTTAGTGGAATGGGTGGTGCTTACATCAACACTTTGAGTGAAATGATAATATTTTTTTCAAATTTATACCTTTTTCTTCCTAGTTTAAAAAAACAATTTGAAAGGAAATTTAAAGCTCAAGACCTGGAGCAGGGTGTCAAAAGACACTTCCCTCCCCAGGACAAGAAACCAAATAAGAAAATAATGCACACAAGGATATCTAAAGCTCGGGACTTGGGGCAGGGAATCAAAGGACCATTGCCTCCCCAGGGCAAGAGATTAGTTTTTCAAAAATCAAAACAAAAAAAAATGCAGGAAAAAATTTAAGCTCGGGACCTGGAGCAGGGTGAGAGAACTCTTTCCCTCCCCAAGAAGAGAGAGTGTATCCTATAAAATAAAACCAAGCAAAAATGCAGGAAAAATAACTATGCTCAAGACCTAAAGCAGGGTGTCAAAGGATGATTCCCTCCCCAAGATGAGAGATTGACCCTCTAGTTGATACAGATCGTGTCTTGCACCTTGTTAGCCTTCTCCGGTAATGACGCCAAAATGTTGGTGTTCGAGTATGAACAAATTATTCAATCTCGTTTCCTACATTAATATGTCAATTCAAGTGCATACTCTTTTCAAGGTAATTCACAAAGTATATGCAGGGGCAAGGTTATAATCTACATCAATCAAGGGTTCACGATTAAGAAATCAAAGAATCGCTGTAACATTAATCGAAATTAAATTGCAGAAAGAAAAGAATTCAAAACAACTTATGGAATTCTGTAACAACAATAAAGAAAATACATCAAATAAAACAATATAGATAAAAAGGGCACACACACAACACCTGATCAGAAGAGTGGGCCGAACTCCCTGGTCAGGGCTGTGCTTAATTCACATATTGAGAAAAATATCAGAAGTCTGGAAATTTCATTAACAAGAGTTCCACTGTTACAAAGCTCAATTCTTACATCAGCTAGCCCCCCTCTCTCTCTGAATTGTGTCTGTTAAATATACAAATATCCAAAGGAAAGTTAAACAAATTGATCTCAATATTCAAGATGAGGTCTGAGAGATATGTCCATCATGATTCAGCTGGAATGAGTCGAATTTGGTTATTACAATTTGGGCAATTCTGGAAAACGGTCGCAACAACAAATATACAAATATGTACTTTGAAGAACCTTGTGTTTCTCCCAATACAAATCTAATTTTTGAAAACGGCTCATTAGGATAACTGATTTGGTTCGTTTTGAAGAAAACCCATATCTCAGATTTTCTAGATTTGCTTTCATTTGCCCAAAACTTCCAACGAAAAATGGTTGCTTCTTGTGCCAACGAATTCCTGAGTTGGAATATCTAATTATTTGTTGAAGACCAAATCTACAATCTGAAA
Source organism: Pinus taeda (assembly GCA_000404065.3). Classification (NCBI taxonomy): domain Eukaryota; kingdom Viridiplantae; phylum Streptophyta; class Pinopsida; order Pinales; family Pinaceae; genus Pinus; species Pinus taeda. Next base: position 37,666 of record APFE030439359.1, read on the forward strand.
GAGATCTTGGAGGCTAAAATCATGAGTGAGGTTATAATAAATGAATAAACCAAATCATGCATAATAATCATTAATTATTAAAAATAAATGAGATTAGATATTATTTATCCACAAGAGCATAAATGATTATGAAATGGAATTATATAATAAATGATGGTAAATAATGTTATAAAAGAATAGTGGAAATAGATGAAATGAAAGTTAAGAAGTGGTAATAATAATGACCAATTAAGAGCCCAACAATGAGAAGCAGAAGGCTTGCTCAAGAACATTGCTCAATTTCTGAGATGAATAGTTGGTCGATTGTCGGGATGACTGACTGGGAAAACTGCGCAATTTTATTAGGGAGACAGGGACGGGCATTTGGTGTTTGTCAAGCCTATATGCTCAATTTCCCTAGTCAATTGAGTGGGTGAAGTTAGTGGCCTATGCACAATTTTTGAGGGGATTCAGTCCTGGGGTGACTGTCGGGTCCGACTGTCTGTGTGGCTAGCATGAGAGTTGATTGAATTGTTTGCGAGTAGCACATCTTGAAAAAACTAGCTTGGTGCTTCTATTTTGTTCTGGTTGATAGTTGATTGAGTTGATGATAGGGTAATGGTCTGACTGTAATAGGGGAGTCAAGTCGTTAGAACCTTCAACAAAAATGGATTAAGTGTGTGAACAATCAAAAGATGCATAAGTGATCATACGAACATAGACTCGCATGACTTGACGACGAAATGACCAAACCATCTAGACACACATGTTCAATAAGACTGACTGACGGTGTAAGTGACAAGCGTGACGCTCATGATTGATCATTCATTGATCGAGATGATTCTTGCGTGACAGTGAATGTGACTTCATGTGCGACTGCGACAGATGCTTTCATAGCGAACACAACAAGCACATATGAAACGAAGACTTGGAGCTTAACCAGATCATGGTTGCAGGCATGACTTAGACATCAACATGCAGAGACTTGAATGCAATGAACAAGCAAGGTGGATGGAAAAATTCACACAAGCTCATGGAGTGAACTCAAGTGTGTGTAGTCATCAAGTGAAACCCTTCAAGGGAGGCTCTGAAATTGGTGCAGGCCAAAATTTTGGAGGGTGGTTGTAGCCACTACAACAGATCCTCAAGGCTCTCATATTCTTTTTTATTTATTCTAAGGATTTCTTCTTTAAGATCATGATCTTTATATTTTTCTAAAAAATATTTTACATATCATCCCATGATCTTATTGAATTAGTCCCTAAACTCATGAACCATTTAAGAGCTCTATCATTCAATGTTGTCAGAAACAATATCAACTTTTGGGTGTTTTGTAAGAAAACATAAGATCTACAAATGATTTCAAATTCAAAGAGAAAGGTTTCCATATCCTCTTACTTCATACCATGGAAATTGAGAAGGAAATATGGAGGGATGTTCTTCACATGAACATTGATATTAGTATCTTGAATGGGAAATACAAGAGGATCTTATTCATTATCATCATCTCCATCCATTTCTTCTACCTTGTCAGCCACCTCTTCTTCTTATACTTGCAAAAGTGGATGATAGTGTGGTTATTACTGCACCACATGATCAAATGGGGGGTTGGTGTTGGAGAAGTATTTTATTTTTATTTTTTTGAATAATAATGCCTAATGCAATCAATTTTTTGTTTTGAAATGGAACATTGCTTAATGCATAATATATATATAATATATATATATATATATATATATATATATATTATATATATATATTGGCAGAAAAAATTATATTTGCAGAAAATAAAAGAAATGAATCAACTAGGGAAAAACAATGCATGCTTGGACACCTCCCCGCAACAATGCCAAAGTGATGAGTCCTAGTATTTCAATAAGAATGTTGCAACTCCTAAGGCTATCAACTTAAATTATCTACCTAGGGTCCCTACAAAATTAAGAGATGTCAACAATGTATGTGCAACATGCAATGTGTCCTTTCATTGATCTGAGCAATCAAGTGAATGTAATGTAATCAAAGCCTAAACTAATTGCAAAATGGAAATGTTACTCTATTTACGAAATTGAAACCTAATTACTTTTACAAGAGGAAATCCTAGTTAATTTTTTAGAAAGGAAAGTCCATTCTTCTTTACATGATTGTATATTTTAATCCTACATGCATAAATGTAAACATTAACCTATTTATGGAGTGTAAATGGTACATCAAAAGGAATCCTAGTCTATAAAATAGAAATAACAATGTTGGAAATGGAAGCGATAACTTAAGATGTTTGAAACAAAATGAAGTCATTCTTAAATCACTACATTCAAGATAGATTTTGTCAACAAATTTCATAAGGTATTTCATAAGGTAATCATGAAAATCATCATTATGCTCTGCAAGTCATAAATTTGTCCACTAATCATAACTGCAGAGGTGAATTGGAATGGAGAAGAGGTAAGTCTTATGAGGCTTTTGGTATTACTAAATCATGGTTTTGGAGCCTAGAGGTCATTAGTCAAGCCTAAGAGACAAAAATGAATATTTTGGAGAAAATCTAGTCAAGTTTAAACGTGCTACATGAGAGAGACAACTTGTTGAAAGTTTGGTGTGCGTTACATTATTTCCACAACTAGTCGCATGCGCGGGGGGCACGATAACCCCCCTTGTTTGTTATGTTGGGTGTAGGAGGGGGGTCAAATCCCCCCTATTGGGGGGTTTCAGGGGGGCAATATCCCTGCTGTACGGGATCCGAGGAAGTGCCCTGGGAATTTTTTTTGGACCCTATAATAGGTGGGTGGACCTACCTATGGTTTTGTGCATGGCTTTTGCACATGATTTTGGGCATGATGGTTTTTTTCCCATGGTATTTATAGATCTGATCAAGGGAACTACAATTATGTTGTAATAAAAGGTTAATGTATTGGGGTTTATGAATGCTTCAACATGTATATATATGTATTGTAATATTGAAAGGAACATAATGAAAAATCAATCCGATAGTCTTGATTTTGGGATCCAGGGGAAAATCTCTGTGTATATCTGTTTTATGTTTAATGTTCTCGCAATTGTTTATTTTCTGTTTTTAGAATTCATATGAAATTAATTTCTGTACAAGGTTAAAATTGACATTTGGTGTCAAAGTTTTTTGGCTTCAAGGGGACACCTTTGCTGCTAAAGGGTTTTGTCTGGGCTTGTGGTAGGCCCTATTTGGTGGGAGATCTACGGGGTTGATTCTTGTGGTGAAAGAAGATGGAAAGAAGTGGAAAGATAGAGACATATCAATTTAATTGTCAGAATTTTGAGCACTGGAAACTTAGGATGGAGGATATCCTGGTAGATAAAGATTAGTGGATCATGGAACATCCAGGTACTAAACCAATGACAACTTCAGATGAAGACTGGATGAATTTGGATCATAAAGCAAAGAGAACAATATAGTTTTGTACCTTAGATTCAGTATTGTTGAATGTATCAGGGGAAGCTATGGTGAAGGCTTTGTGAGATCAGTTAGGGACTTTGTGTCAATCTAAGTCTTTGGTGAACAAAATGTTCCTACTGAAAAAGTTGTATAAGCTGAGGATGAAGGATGGAGACTCAGTGATAGAGAATCTAAATGCCTTTAATAATATAATCTAGTTGTGATCTGTTGATATTAAAACTTTAGATGAAGATAAGTGCATCAATTTGATTTGTTCTCTACCAGATTCATGGGATAGTTTGGTTGTTGCAATAGGTATTGATACAACTACCTTCAAGTTTGATGAAATAGTCTCATCATTGGTGTCAGAGGAGCCGAGATGGAAAAATATGGAGGGCTATAATGGAGATTACTTTTCTGTATGATGATGGTCCTAGAACAGAAATAGAAATAAGTCTTCAAATGGGAGATCTAAATCTCCAGGAAAACCTGTAAAGGTGTGATGGAAATGGGGAAAGGAAGGGCACTTAAAAAAGGAATGTAGATCTAAAGCTCTTGAAAAAGGAAATGGATCTAATGATGCTCCTTTTGCAGAGGTGAAAACCACCTTAGATAAAGGTGGGGATGTGCACCTATCTTCTTCTTTAAGTACACATGTAGATCATGAGGCATGGTTGATTGACTCAGGTACATCCTTTCACTTCACTCCACATAGGGAGTGCTTATGCAAGTATGAGAAATATGATGGTAGTGATGTCTTCTTAGGGGATGAAAGGAAGGCTAGAATCATTGAACTCAGAAAATTCCATATGAGGTTACAAGGTGGAAGGACTAGAACGCTTCCAATTGTTCTTCATATTCTTGCATTGGCTAGAAATATGATTTCTGTAAGTAAAATGGATGATGCAAGTGTAAAAACAATGTTCGAGAAATATACTTGCAATATGGTTCAGGGAGCACTGGTATTGATGCAGGGAGTTCATATTCCAACTCTATACAAGCTTCTGGGTAGCATTGTTATTGATGGGTGCAAAAGTTCAGTGGTTCCTGAAAGTGGGGCAACAAATCTAGTGGTCTTTGGAGAAAATACCATGCTATGGCATCAAAGGCTTGGACATATTAGAGAGAAGGGCATTCAAATACTTCATGGTAATAGTATAGTAGAAGGTATGTCTAATTTCTCTCTGGATTTTGATTTCTATGAAATTTGTGTATATGGGAAGCAAAATTGTGTGAGTTTCCACTCTAGTACTAAGAGGGTGAAAGGGATATTAGAGCTTGTGAACAGTGATGTGTTTGGACTTGTGCCAAATCTATCACTGGCAAGTATTTGTACTATATATAATTTATAGATGGGGTCTCCAGGAATACATGGATATATTTCTTCAGTAAGAAATATGAAGTCTTTGACAGGTTTAAAGAATTTAAGACTTTGTTGGAAAACTAAACGGGGAAGAAGATAAAGGTGTTGGGAACAGATAATGGTGGAGAGTCCTACAAGAAGGAATTGGAGGAGTTCTGTATGAAGTGTGGTATAACAAAACAGAAGACTACTCCATACACACCTCAACAAAATAGATTTGTAGAAAGAATGAATAGGACGTTGATGGAAAAGGCAAGAACACAAAACGCAAACCAGAACGCAAACCAGAGCCCATAACTCTGCAACAACCAGTAGAATCAACAACAACCTGAAATACCAAATCTCATAATGCATACGCTACTTTACTATATCAAAACCACGTGTATACGCGCTTTCACCACATACAACCCGCGTACAGATCTAAAGATAATTACTTGTACCTTTGCTGTTATATCAACCCAATCCAAGCAGCACAAACAGATAACCAACAATACTAGATCTTCACACTTCGTCAAACATTCATTCCTTGCCTTAACTTTTTGCCTAATGTTTTTCTCCTTATATAGGTTAGGCTTCTCTCAATACCATGGTCCAAAAACCATGTAGAAACAATACCATGAACCCAATACTTGGGGTCATCACTTTTGACCAAATACTATGGACCAAATACCACGGACCAAAACCATGATTTCCAATATGTACATGCCTTTACTTCTATTAGCCCATGTGTATACGTGTACGCTCCTTCTGCTCCACTAACCCACGTATATACGCACTTTCTTCACGGCCAACCTACGTATATCTCTCTATTTACCTGCTGCACTATGATCTGTCCTCTGAGTGAGTTTCCATCACCTGTATCATTCCTCTGAGTGAGTTGCCATCAAGGACAACACTTGAATCATAATGCCAACAATCTCCCCCTTTGGAATTGATGGAAACAACCACACCAAGTCACTCTCCCCCTTTGACATCAAGGGCAAAGGGCGGACCAAGATATTCTCTTCTTTGATCTCCATCTGCTGTCCATACTCCCCCTGTGTATCAGCTGACATATCTGATTGAGCTCCCCCTTTGTATGTGCCGAGATGTACCAATCTGTCCATGCTCCCCCTGAGCACATGCACGATCTGCACAAGCATGCCATGACTCTATACATACATCATATGATAGTTATCAGCAATTATCATACACCATATGATCTGCACTCTTGCAATATCATTCTTTTGACTGACCAACAGGATGTATCATTTAGCTACATAAGCATCATCACCAACTTCTAATCATAATGCCAACAATGCATTGTTTGAAGTATATGATCCCCCTGAGCCAGTGCCAACCATCTCTTATCATGACCGAACCTTTCCCTGAGTCTGTTCTGCTGCCCTTTCTTTTGATCTCCATATACGCGACTCTGTAGCATGTAACTCGCGTATATACGCGACTTATATTCATTATATCAGCGTATGCAAGATTGAATACTGAATTTCTTCACTTTCAGTATCCCCTGTGTCTATTATGTCAGCTAACTGAGTTATGTCACACCTTTCTGTCTATAATTCTGTCTTCTGAAACTGTTATGATGTATGATCCTCTTGTATTGAACTTTGAAATTTGCTCTTGCATTCCCTTTCTTTATGTCCAAGTTTGTTGCATGAATAACATCTTACATATTTCATGTTCCTTCTATTGCAATCAATTTCTTTGTGTCCATATGCATTGCAGGAAAGCAATATCCTTCGAAGTGATGGTCTTGAACCATTCTACTTCTACATCTGGCTGCAACATGTCCAAGATTATGACATACATAGCATTCAACATTATTCAGTGGAGGAGTAAAATATTTCCTTTGAAGAATATCGTTCCTTGATTGTTGATGGGGATGACTTCTCAACTCCTTGTTGATCATTTTAGATTTCTCTTTGGAGTTCCTTGCCTCACCTTGTGAACTAGATTCACCTTCAACAGATTCACGAAAGCCAAGACCAGTCTTGATACTAGGGGATCTTTGACTACCAAGAATGTCATCCAAAATATCAGTACTATCTTGAAATCGCAACAATTTATCCTTTTCTTTTAATTTACCTTTTAAGATATTTACCTCGACCTGATGTTGGTCTTCCTTTTTCAGATACTATTTCCTTAGGTCTTCTCCGGCTTTTCTTCCTTCTTCCACTTGTTGCTTCAATTTTATCACTTCATGTTCAAGAGCTTCTATGTTCTGCTCCTTTGATTTTTCAAGATCTTCTTTTAGAGAGAAGATATTTGATTCAAGACTCTGAATTGTTATGCTCTAATCTTTTACTATATCCTGCAATTTCTCCCTTACCCTGGTTACTGTCTCCAATTGTTCGTTTAATTTGGTAACTTCTTCAGTTTCTGCATTCTTCTTATCATATGCCATGGGACTTCTAATTTCTTCGCTACCATTGAATGAGTCATTACTTTTAACATGGGTATAATAGCTTCTATTACCTTCTTCCGACATCTTTCCTTTGTTATGAGGGCATCTAGCAGCATAGTGACCAACTCTACCACATGAAAAGCATTTGAAAGGTAGCTTACCTTTGAATCGTCCAGTTCCTCGTTCAAGATTCTTGACAAAATTTACCTCCTCTTCTTCCTCTGACATGTATCTTGATGCTTCGAATGCAGCTTCTGATGGTCCCTCTTTTCGCATCTCAAAAGCAGTTAAGATTCCGTGAAGCTGTGACATGGTGATTTTCTGCAGATTCTCCTTTTCTTCTATGGCAGACACTTTGGAATCAAATTTAGTAGACAGGGATCTCAAAACCTTTTCAACTAAGACAACTTCCTTAAATTCTTCACCCAAATCCCTCATACAATTTACAATCTCATCCATACGCAAGAAGTAATTATCTATGCTTTCATTACTATGCATCTTAAGATTTTCATACCGGATTCTAAGAGTTTGAAGCTTTGCTCTTTTTACCTGTTCATCTCCTTCGTAGCTTAGATTGATTTTGTCCCATATTTCCTTAGCTAATTTGAAATGCATGATCTTCATAAATTATGATTGTGTCAAACTTCCCAATAAGACAGTAACAGCTTTGGCATTGAGCTCATATTTCTTTTTCTCGGTTGCATCTGTAGGAACTGCTGATGGGAAATTGTATCCACTTTCTACGATTCCCCAAACTTCTGCTCCAAGTGATTGTAGATATGATGTGGTTCTTATCTTCCAGTGGGTAAAGT
>APFE030439359.1:50433-90653 GCA_000404065.3 Pinus taeda
CATACCATGAACCCAATACAGGGTCCGTCACTTTTGGACAACTATCCATGGACCATACCAAAAATACCATGGAAGCCAAATAACACACGACCAAAACTAGTTTTTTCCGAACATGTACTGCGCCTTTAACTCTTATTAACTCGCAGTGTGTACACGCACGCCCTTCTGCTTCGCTAACCCGCGTATAACGCTCTTCTTCCGGTCAACCTGCGTATATCTCTCTATTTACCTGCTGCACTATGATCTGTCCTCTGAGTGAGTTGCCATCACCTGTATCATTCCTCTGAGTGAGTTTCCATCAAGGACAACACCTGAATCATAATGCCAACATCTATGGGGCACAATAATAACAATATGGGGACAATAGGGGAACAACAATAATAATAAGGGCTACAATGACAATAGTAATGGGAGAATCACTAGTATTATAGGGACCTAACAAAGTGTAGACTTTTCTACAACCCACCCAGGGATCCACCCCCACTCAAAGCCTAGTTCCATCTCCAACATCTCGGGAAATACCTTCAGCAATGAGATCAAACGAATCTATGGTGGCCTTCCAAATGATTAAAGAGTTTTTAGAATTCTTATCCGGGTTGCGCAGCCAGTCATCCATAGCCATTAGATCAATATATTTCATTTTTATCACAGAAGTCCAAAGGTTGTCCTTAGTTAAAAGACACCACCCAGATTTTGCCGCCAGTGAGCGAGAGAAGTTTCTAAGATCCTTAATTCCCCACCCTCCCCAATCCTTTGGACAAGAAATTTTCTCCCATGCAACCCATGGAAGAACTTCATCTTCCTTCGAACCCGCCCATAAGAAATGACCACAAACTTTCTTGAATTGAGCAAGAAATCCTTTCGGAACCCATGTTAGAGCGATCCAGTATACTGGAATTGCAATTAGGACAGATTTTATAAGAAACAGGTGCCCTACTCTTAATAGCCACTTATAGCTCCAGTGCTTAACTCGCTTTTCAATTTCTGCAACCAACCATTTACAGTCAGTTTTCTTGTAGGAATTAGGCTTTAGGAGAAAACCTAGATATTTGAGGCTTTCAGATACAGGTTTAGACTTGAAAGGAAAAATTGATAAGATTTTTTTTTTTATCTCCACCCCCGAGAGCCCATTGTGTGCAATAGAGTATTTTCAGGCATTTATACTCATCCTGGTTTCTTTAAGAAATAATTCCAGATCTAGTCTCAGCTGGGATAAGTATCCCCTTGATCCATCACAGAACAATAGGATCATCAACAAAAAGAAGATGATTAATAAAGAGGTTTATTGTATCTTCAATTCCTTTGAACTCTCTCCTTCTGATGGCTATGTGAATCAGCTGACTTAACCCTTCGGCTACAAAGAGGAACAAAAGGGGGGATAGAGGGCATCCTTGTTGGAGTCCCTACTAGTTGGAGAAAAAGGGAGAGGTAACACCATTAATAAGGACTGCAAAACTCACATTTGATATACAACCCATGACCCAATTAATAAATCCAATGTTGAACCCCAAATGAGTCATCAAAAGACGCAAGTACATCCAATTGATCTTGTCATAGGCCTTTGAAAGATCAAATTTTGACAATCATTCCCTTTTTGTTATGTTTTTTGATACTATGCAGAGATTCCTAGGCCAAATCGATGGCTTCATGAATTTTCTTGCCATCTAGAAACCCAAAATGTTCCTGAGAGATGTTTTTAGAAAGAATAGGGTTTAGACGGTTTGCAATTGTTCTAGCAATAATTTTGTAAGTGCAATTGCATAGGGAGATAGGTTTGAAGTCATCAAAACTCTGAGGATCATCGTATTTTGGAATTAAGGCCAAAAACCTGTATTGAGGGGCTCGTGCACAAAACTTCTAATCCTAGATTCCTCCACCATCCCAGCCAAATCATCTCCAAGAAGTTCAAAAAAATGCTGGTAAAATTCCATTGTCCAACCATCCGGACTCAGGCTCTTATCCTTTTGCATGAATTTTAGAACCCCTTCCACTTCCCCCTTTAATATAGGTTCCAATATAATATCGTTGTCTTCCTCTTCTACAAAACTTGGAAAGACCTAGGCAACCCAAATTACTTCGGCTATTATGGCTTCAGACGAAGTCTTGAACAAAGATTTGAAGTGGTAGACACCAAGGGTAGCCAAATTTTCAAAATAATTTGTCAAGCCTCCATCAGCTTTTTTCATTTCCCAAATGGTGTTTGAATTCCTCCTTCCCTTTGCATAATTTTGGAAAAAAATGGAATTTTCATCCCCAGCCTCAAGCCATATAGCCATATTTTTAAACCTCCATTATTCTTCAATATCTTTCATAATCCTATTTGTTTCACCCACCATAATTTTAATCCTTTCCTTTTTCTCTTTCGTCTCATACCCATCCCCCTTCAGGCTTTCCAAAACCTCTAGTTCAATCTCAATGTTTTTTAAAACAAGTTCATCCCTTAAAGTTTTTTCTTTTGCCCAGGTTATCATTGACTGTTTCAATCTTTTTAGGTTTTCCATAAAGGACTAGGCAAGAGATAAGCCCTGGGATTTGATAAGTGGCCTCCATGCCTCTCGAACAAGAATATTATAAGACTGATCTTTTACCTAGGAGGAGTTAAATTTAAAGGGAGAACCATGCTTCCTACTAGCCCCTTTTAACTCCAAAAAAAAATAGGAAAGTGGTTAGAATCACCTCCAGAGCCAACCCACTGTCTGAAGAAAGGAGTTTGAGCTACTAGGTCCTCTTTTATCAAGAAACGATCCAAATTCTTTACCACCCTAGCCTCTCTAACCCTCATGTTCCTCCAAGTAGGAATATCTTTTATCAAATCAACATTGATGAACTTTCCCATCTAGAGCTTGTTTAAGAAAAAGGCGTCCAAAGGGTCTACCTGGGCCAATGGCCCCCGGGATTCAGGTAGACCTAAGGAGATATTTAGATCCCCTCCCACCACAACCTTTGAGTTATTCAACATAGATTTAGAAAATAAATTGTTCCAAAAATGAACTCTTTCCTGACACGGGCCATAGATGTTGATAAGGGTAAGGTTTGAACAGAGATTAGAGGAGAGCACCTCTGTCCCTAATACCAAGTCAAAGCCCCACGAGTTTAGGAGTTTTATACTGTTTTCCGTAAAACCCATATCTAAACCCCCAGATCTTCCATTCACGTCAAGTGCCACAAAATGCCAACCAGGCAACATAAGGCTCAACGATTTCATCACAAACTCCCCAACTCGAAGGGTCTCTTGGAGCATAATTAAATCACAATTAACAGATTTAAGTAAATTTTTTAAAGCTAGCTTCTTCTAGGTGCTCGCTAGACCTATACAATTAAAGGACAACAAAACCATTTGGAAATCACCACAGGGGCCAATGTTTCTCTAAGCAACCCTTTGAGGGATAGTTTCTTTCCATCAGCAATATCAAGTTTAGCTTTAATCTAGGCATTGGAGATGTTCGTTTTCTGGCCATGGGTCTTAGGAGGACTAGCAGATTCCTGAAGAAAACCAAGACTACCCACAAGTTCATCAAGGAATTCTCTTTTGTCCCAAGAACAAAGGTTGTAATGAGTTTTATCGGGGGACGCTCCAATGGGAAGGGAAAAACAAAGCCTGAAGGGGAGGGTCCAGATAGATTTAATACTAGAATGGAAGTAATGATACTATCTAAAGGCATAGAAATATTGAAGTAAGGGGGAAAGACTTCAGATGAAGACCTGGAGGGACCATTCCCTTGGAAAACATACAATTGTGGCATCAATTGAAACGAATGAGAGGAAAGATGGGGAGAAACGGTACCTGTGGGTTGAGATGCCTGATCCATGAATTCCACCTCTTCCATCTCTTCCCACATGTGTTCAATCACAGGGTTTTCCAGACCATTAGGGATCCCCAATTGGACCTCTTGTACCTCCATCTAAAATGGAACCTCTTCCTGTTGAACCCCAATTGCTTCTGGTTGGTCCATAGCTTCCTCACCAAGTTGTTCCTACACCCCTTTTGTTGGCTCTACCCTTTGTTTCCTTCATCTTCTAACCCCCAAAGGACAGTCCCTTACTAACTGTCGATGCTTATGGCAATGGTGGCATCTATAGGGAAACTATTCATAATCAAGTAACTGGGTGAGAGAATATCCATCAACCTGTATCTACATCATATCTACCAAACCCTCCCTCAGGTCCAACCTCACCAAAATGTGAGCAACCTTCCTTTCCTTGGTCGAATGGAAAGACATCAACATCAACAAAAGGTGCCCAAAATGTTTCCAATAGCCCTAAACACATCCATTGACTAGAGCTGAGGAGCAAGAGCCAAAAGGTGCACCCACACAAGAATTTCTTCAAGTCTTTCTCTTTGGGCATCAAAAAAAGAAGTCCATTTTTTAAAGAAAATCAGAGCTTTCCCAAAACCCCAATTTCCTTCAAGTACCCAGTCCACTGCTTCACCATTCGAGAATCTTACCATAAACCAACCCCTAGTCAGGAAAATGACCTTCGTCTATGTATTTAGACCCTCATATTACTCCTTTTTGATCCATTATGAGATATAATTTTCTATGTATTGCTTGCCCTTAACATGCCCCACCAAAATACACTCTGAAGCGTCCATTACTTCATCCATCTGAATGTCAACCCCAAGAATCAAGTTTGGTCTCTCCAATTTCTTTTGGATCACTTTCCCCTTCTTCCTCTTCAATCTTGATGACTGGCTATTCTCGGTGGGGGATTTAGATGAGAGTTCATTGCCATCTTGAAAGTCAACCACCTAGTTTTCCCCCAGCAGCTCCTCTGGCACCTGATTTTTTTCGGGGTAAAACCCCGAATCCAAAGGTTGCCCTCCCTTGAACCAAGAGGGTTGAAATCCAATTGACCCACAAGTTCCAAACCCTTACTTGAAATATTTGGAAACCCTACGCCAACCTTCCATATTTCCACCTGAATGTTCTAGGTTGCAACATCCTTTATGGTTGAATAAACTTTGAACGAATCCTCCCTAATCACCACATCTTATGCTGCTAAGGAAAAACACTCTGAGAGGTTAAGGGTGCATGCTGAGACGGGGACTTTTCACTTTTGTGTTCTATTTAGACTCTAGCTAGAAACTAGGCGTTCAGACCCTGAAACTTCATATAAATAGGATTTTAGCCCTTATTTTTTTTTAAACCCACTGCTCTTAACAATGCCTTCAAGGCCACCCATTAGATAACCTGAATCAGGATTTGTAATAGGGGTTTTTGAACTTACCAGTAAGTCTGTTGACGTCCCAACTGTTATGCCCCCCAAGTTCACTGCACTCTCCTGACCGACCAGAGCTCCAGTGTCAGGAAGCCAACATACCGCCTTTGTGGAGAAGGGTTTTGAATCCTCCAACAACCCTAAACCTCCACCAATGTTCCATGCCAATCCTGTACCACCTCTTTTTCTAGGTGAAGACCTAGCTGGAAAAAATACCTTCTCCAAGTTCTGTTGAGTCGGTTCCAAGCCCCAAACCGACAAAATGTCCTATGGTTTCAGCTCCAAGTCCACATAATCTTTGGTACTAACCATCCTGACCCTGGTTGACTTCCTATGTAAATAAATAAAAATAATAATCAAGGTCACAAGATACGTATTCCAAGCTGAATATTGGGAAAAATATAGTGATGGGGATCATTGGAGATTAATAAACGGCTATGGAAATTGGCAAAGGAAAAGTGGCATTTATTGGCATTTATTTATGAAAATAATGGAAAATAGGAGAAAAGGGAGATGGAAGGTCACATAATTGCATGTGGGAAAATTGAAGGAAAAATAGAGAGAAATGAAGAAAATAGAGGCCTGAGTGATAGAAAGGCTTTTGAGGATCAATTCACGGCTTTTATCAGTGTGTGAAACCTTTTGTCAGTTTTAGCTTTGAGCTCTCTTCTATTCTCTCTCTCATACTCTTGCACACTTAGAGAAACCTTGGAGCATGCTTGGAGCACTCTAATTTTCATTGAATTTGGAGAAAGAAGGAAAAGGAAATTGGGAAAGCACAAGGGAACAAGTGGATCAACAACTACAACTGGATTGATTTGCAGGTAACAGGTTGAATGTGTGATTTTCATTGTCGATTATGGATGCATGGTATATGCATGCTATTATTTGGTTATGATTTGTCATTGGCATGGAGGATTTCCTCGATTGACAATGGTTTTTCCTAGCCTTGTTATTTCCTAGATAGCCATGGTGTTGTGCATGTTTCCACTTGTTGTTTCTGATTGGTACTCAGGCTCCTTTTGGCAATGGTTGAGTTACTAGTTCCTAGAGTCATTGGTTGAAACAAATGCTCTGGAGCCCTAGAACAACTTTGGTTGAGGTACTAGTCCTGGTGCCTAGGTTGGACAAACACTCTGGAACCCTTGGTGGTTTGAGTTATTAGTCCTTAAGTCGGGTCAAACAAGTGCTCTTAAGCCCTGGAAGGTTGTGGGTTGAGTTATTAGTTCCTAGAGTCGTGGTTGGTAAAAACACCATGGAGCCCTTGATAGCTTGGGTAGAGACTGATCTGGTTTGTGTTAGTGATGTCCGACTGTGAGGTGGAATCGCTAGTCAAGGGTTGAGGTGGTTTGGCCTATAGAAGCCTTGGTTTGGTTTTGTTTGGTTTATTCCATGAGATCCCACACTAATGCTTGAATTATGGCACGGGGTTGATTGGCTAAAAGAGAGATTTGGTTCAACCCAATTTATCGTTGGGTGATATGTTGAAGTCCCTAACTTCGTTAGATTTTGCATATGTTAATAAGACATTTTTTTCTCTTGTATTTTCATGAGTAATTGTACTTGTTATTATGTGGCTTTGATGGTTGGTCTATCATGGTTACTATTCTGGTAATATGTTGGTTATAAGTATGGTTTCATAACATGTTCTAGCTATGGCTCTTGATATGTTGTAATTGTTGATGAATGGTTAATGAATACATGAGTTATTAGATGTTATTGCATCTATTATGATAGGGAATTATACCTTCTTGATGATTCTTAGATAAGTATAAGACCCCTATGTTGAGATATGAATTCATGAGCTGTAGATTACATGTTCACCTTATGTTTGACGAAATGATTGTCATGGTCAGGCTTGGTTAGGTCAATTACTTAATCAAATTTTGTATGAATAGATTTTTCCTGATGTCTTTTATCATTCTAGAAAGTTTCACTAAGTTATGGGCAGTGGTTGGGAGGCTAGCCATAAATGGTGGCTCAAAATCTGGGACCGCTACATC
The DNA here is from genome assembly GCA_000404065.3 of Pinus taeda. Taxonomy (NCBI): domain Eukaryota; kingdom Viridiplantae; phylum Streptophyta; class Pinopsida; order Pinales; family Pinaceae; genus Pinus; species Pinus taeda. Next base: position 57,657 of record APFE030439359.1, read on the forward strand.
TGAACTAGAAACTTTTGGTTGCAACAGCATGGATGCAGGCTTGTGCATGCGGTTGGAGGCTTCCAACTGCATGGAGGGCTTGTTGTGGGTGCAATTGGGGACCCAGGTCAGAGAAAAGGGTGTCCAACTTGATTTTCCACCTGGGGTGGTTACTCAGCCTCTAAGTGATTTGTAGTCCCTATAGGATGTTGTAGAATGTTAGTTTGTGTTTCGTGATTGGCCCCACTTCCTTAATGGAACCTAGGAGGGCGGGTCATGTCATAGTTTCTCCTCCTCTCATGTTTACCTAGGGAGGGGTGGTTACATAAAGGTATCAGAACTCCTAAGTTCAAACACTTGGACTAGATGGGCAAAATGTGTTTGTCATGCATGCATGTCAATTGTATATGTGTTCGTTATGCATGCATTGTGATTTTCATTGTTGTAGTCGTGTCATCATGTAGAGGTTGATGATGTCGATGTTGAGCTGATTGATATATATATGTGTGTGTGTGTGTGTGTGTGTGTGTGTGTGTGTGTGTGTGTGTGTCACACACCACACTATATATGTGTGTGTGTGTGTGTGTATACACACAACACCCACACATATATATGTGTGTGTGTGTGTGTGTGTGTGTGTTGTGTGTGTGTGTGTGTGTGTGTGTGTGTGTGTGTGTGTGTGTGTATTGTGTTAATCCAAATTGATCTTGTAAGCAAGATAGCATCCCCTGAACTTCACTAAGGTATGTTGATTATGTTTATGTTTGGTTTATCTAACATGGTATGTTTGCAGGAAGTAGAGGATCAAAGATGACAAGCAATACGGTGGACTACAATTCATGTGATTGTCCTTACTGATCAAATGAGCAGCATGGTGATGAGTACTCCCCTGACATAGTAAGTACATTTAGAAGTTCAAAAGCAAAGATCAGAAGTTGTAAGGTGGATAATGACAGAATAATTCAGTCACAAGAAATGTTTGCAAGGGCATAGGAGAAACATGCATAGATCAATGCAGTTATCCTTCATATTTTTTCAAACTTGCAGATACAGGGACCACTTAGGATCAGTCATAGACAGGACAAAAGGAATAATGGGGCATATGGTAGTAGGTCTCAATCAGGTTACAGGTTTGACAGGGATGATATAGTCAGAGGTGGTAGGTTCTTGGATACACCTGACAGGAGGGGTAATGACTGTGGTTTCTATTCTAGTTGTAGATAAAATAGACATCATTGTCATCATTGTCACCATCCAAATAGGAGTAAGAAGCAGTACTTTCTAGAGGAGTTCAAGAAAGAAAAGCCCCTACATTTGATGGAGAAATGAAGAAGTCATAGGATGTAGAAGCTTGGTTGCTTGAGATGAATAAGTTCTTCAAATTTCACGACTAGTCAAAGAATATGAAGGCCCAGATAACTGCATTCAGTCTTAAAGGAAAAGCATACATTTGGTGGGAAGATGTGAATAATGTTAGAGGAATTTGGGAAAAGGAGTTGAATTGGAGTGAGTTTCAGAGACTTTTCAGGAATAAGTACCTATCTGAGAGATATTATGATGACAAGGCAAAGGAGTTCTATGAGTTGAAGATGGGATATATGACTGATCAGGAGTATACTAGCAGATTCTTAGAGTTGTTGAGATATATGACTTATCTTAAGGAGGAGAAAGAAATGATTTAGAGATTCATTAGTGGGTTGTTTGTATCATTCAAAGACAAAATTGAGTTTAATGAGCGTACATAGCTGGAGGAAGCAATTAGAAAGTTGAAACATCGTTATGAGAAATCAAAGTGCAGGTCTAAGACTAAGCAAGATTGGAATAGTAATAAGAATAATAAGGGAAATTGGGTCAAGAAGAGAGGAAAACCACATGATACAGGTGACAAGGAGGATGTAGCACCATGCAAGAATTTCAATACAGCTAACAGAGGACAGGGATTTCATTATGAGTATCAGTACAAGGGTGATGGTAGGAAGCCTTTAGAGTATTAGACTTGTGGCAAGGATCACCACAGGAGAGATTTTCCACAACATCAGGGTGGAAAACCACAGACCTATAGTGCTCAAGAGGCACAAACAATTGGGGATGTTGGATGGAGTATTCCTCATATTTATGTAGCATTGGATAATAGTCAAGTTGATCATCAGGCATCTATTATTGAAATGGAAGCACATGTAGAGTCTTGGTTAGTGCAGTTGGCTACATGTACCAAGAAAAGAGTTCATCATTGGGTAAGATCTTGTGCATTGAGTTGGACAGTATGTCTACATCAGCGCATCTAAATGTGCTTCCGTTGGGATCAAACAATATGATGTTGGGTATGGATTGATTGTACATTCACGGGACTAAGGTGGATTGCTATGATAAGGTTATTGAGTGCTTGGTTAATGAGAGGAGAGAAGAGAATATTACAGGGTAAGAAGAATCCTACATCAGTGAGGATGGTTACATCTATGCAAGTCAAGCGCAGTAGTAGTAAAGGGTGCATATTGTTTGCAGTTCCTATTTCCAATGACAAAGGGAAGGATGTTGAGGATGTTGAAGTTCTGAAGAGGTATCTAGTTTTGTATCAGTTTTAGGATGTATTTCGAACAGAGATCTCAGAGTTACCGCCTCATAGGGAAGTGGACTTTTCTATTGAACTGATACTAAGAGAAGCACCAACATCAAACGCACCATACATGATGAGCACTCCAGAATTAGTGGAACTGAAGTTTAAGTTGAAGTAAATGCTTGACAAGAGATACATTAGGCCAAATGTGTCACCTTGGGGTACACCAATATTGTTTGTGAAGAACAGTGATGGTACTCTTGGGTTTAGTATTGATTATAGGCAGTCAAAGAAGGTGATGATTAAGAACAAGTATCCATTGTCGAGGATTGATGATTTGTTTTACTAGTTGAAGGGAGTAGTAGTGTTCTCAAAGATTGATTTGAGATCAAGAGATCATCAGGTACACATCAAAGAAGAGGACATCTACAAGACTAATTTCCATACTAGTTATGGGAATTATGAGTTTGTTGTGGTTCCTTTTGGTTTGACTAATGATCCAGCTACTTTCATGTGTTTGATGAATAGTGTGTTGTGTCCTTATTTAGACAAGTTTGTGATTTTATTCATTGATGATATATTGATATATTCTAAGAATGAGGAAGAGCATGCAGAACATTTAGCAGTAGTGTTGAAATTGCTAAGAGAGCATCATTTTTATGCCAAACTCAGTAAATGCAGTTTCTTTCAAACAAAAGTTTGTTACTTGGGGAATGTGGTTTCCAAGGAATGTATATCACTGGATGGAGAAAATATTAGAGCTATCATGGAGTGGGAAACTCCTAGAAATGTGGATGAGGTCAGATCATTCATGGGGCTAGAAGCTTATTACAGGTGGTTCATTAGGAACTTCTCATAGATTGCCTATCATATCACATCCTTGCAGAGAAAAGATAAGAAGTTTGAATGGACAAAGGAATGTGTGGCTAGAATTGTGCAGTTGAAGCAATTGCTTAAAAATGCTCTGGTATTGAAGACTGCAAATCTAGATAAATAATTTTTGGTGTGTACAAATGCTTACAAGAGGGGAATTGGTGGAGTCATGATACAAGAAGGACAAGTAGTATTCTATGGGTCAATGAAACTAAATCAACACAACCAAAATTACGTGACACATGATCTTGAATTGGTAGCTATAATCTAAGCAATGAAGTTGTCGAGACATTATCTTATTAGCAAGAGGTTCATCTTAATGACTGATAACAATGGATTCAAGATACTTATTTGACCAACTAAATCTGAATGTCAGGCAAGCTAGGTCATTGGCTATGATTAGTGAGTTTAACTTCAAGATCAAGTACATTAAGGGAAAAGAGAACAAGTTTGTAGATGCTTTTAGTAAAAGAGTATAGGTAAATCACATTGAAACTATGATTTCATATGGGACAGATTTATAGGATTGGATATTGCAGGCAGGAAAACAGGATGACAGGTACAAACAACTTAAGCACGGGTAATAGCATCAGGGTACATGTGTAGAAGTTGTGGACTATCATCTCATGGTAGATGGTTTGGTCAAATTTAGGGACAGGATCTATGTGCCAAAAAACAATGAGCTCAAGAAGTTTATCTTGAGGGAATTTCATGTTAAGTCGTATTCGTGTCACCTGGGATATAAAAATAAATTGATAGCAGGTAAGAAGTTCTACCATTGGTTGAACTTAATGAAAGAGGTGGCAGAGTTTGTTGCGAGAAGTTTGGATTTTCAACAGGTAAGAGCAGAATGTAAGCATCCAAGTGATTTATTGTAGTTGATTATGATTCTAGAATGGAAATGGGAGGTCATTTTTGAAGACTTCATTACAGGTTTGTTGAGTACACCTAGACTCCATTTTTCTATTATGGTTGTGGTTGACAAGTTGACTAAGGTAGCTCACTTCATTCCAATGAAGTCTACTCATTCAACTAGTGAGGTATCCCAGGTCTTCATTAGGGAGATAGTGAGGTTACATGGTATTCCTAGGAAGATTGTGGTAGACAAAGATGCCAAGTTCACTTCTAGGTTGTGGAGAGAGTTATTTGTAGGATTGGGTACAAAGTTGGCCTTTAATACAACTTATCATCCATGAACAGATGGACATACAGAGAGGGTCAACAGGATTCTCAAGGACATGTTGAGAATGTATGTTATGCATCAACAACAGAAGTGGGAAGAGTATCTTCCACTGATGGATTTTTCGTATAACAATGGGTATTAGAAACCTTTGAAGATGAGTCCATTTGAGGCACTTTATGGGGGGAGTTGTAATGCTCCCATCAGTTGGAGTGATCCAATGAACATGTTACTAATTGGACCAGATATGCTGGCAGAGATGGAATAGGAAATGCAGGTTATCAAGAGCAATATAAAGGGAGCATAAGACAAGAAGAACAGTTATGTAGATCAACATAGGTTATTTAAGGAGTTTCAAGTCGGGAACAATGTGTACTTGTGCATCAAGCCCAAGAAGATCTCCTTGAGGATTGTATCACGTGCCAAGTTGGCACCTCAAAATTCCAAGCCTTTCAAAATCCTTGAGAGGATTTGACCAATGATCTACCGACTTGCACTGCCTCCAACAATGAGAGTCCATGATGTTTTCCATGTGTCATTGCTTAAGAAGTATGTGAAATATGTTGATCATGTGATTGACTAGTCTATATTGCAGGTGGAGCCAGAAGGATAATTCCATCGAGAACCTTAGTGCATTTTGTATCGAAAGATGCTCATGCTCCAAAATCAAGAAATCAAGCAAGTTAAAGTGCAGTGGAAGTACTTTGGGCCTAATCAAGTTACATGGGAGATGGTTGATCAAATGTGAGTTATGTATCCTTCTCTATTCACTGGTTGAGACGATGTGCCTTGATATATGTTTTGATATTGTGTTTTGGTTACGTCTATGTATATGCATATGTATCTAAATACTGCATTGAGCTATGTTATAAAGATCCAATAAGTGGTATGGTGTTCATGACATGTTGTTTATGTTTTCAGCAGATGGATATGATGTAAATGCTACATCGAGCTATGTTATAAAACTCCATAGGCAACATGTGTTTGTTGTTTTATAAGTGTCATTGAACATTGAGAAAGGTGTTTCCCTAAGGGGGAGGGGTTTCTAACAACCCCTAGTTGATTTCCTATGTAAATAAATAAAAATAATAATCAAGGTCATTGGACACTTATTCCAAGATGATTTTTGGGTAAAACATAATGATGGGGATCAATGGTGATTAATAAATAGCTATGGAAATAGGAAAAGCCATTGGCATAGGCAAAGTGGCATTTATTTATGAAAATAATGTAAAATAGGAGAAAAGGGAGATGAAAGGTCACATAAATGCATGTGAGGAAAATTGAAGGAAAAATAGTGGAAAATCAAGAAAAATAAAGGCCTCAATGATAAAAAGGCTTTTTAAGATTAGTACATAGTTTTTTCAGTGTGTGAAACATTTTGTAAGTTATAGCTTAGAGCTTTCTTATATTCTATCTCTCTCATACTCTTGCACACTTAGAGAAATATTGGAGCATTTAGAGCATGCTTGTAGCATTCTAGTTTTCATTGGATTTGGAGAAAGAAGTCAAAGTAAAGCAAGAAAGCACAAGGGAATAGGTAGATCAATAGCTACAGTTGGATTGATTTGCAGTTAATAGGTTGCATGTGTGATTTTCTTTGTTGATTATGGATGCATGGTATATGCATGTTATTATATGGTTATGATCTGTCATTGGCATGGAGGATTTCTTGGATTGACAATGGTTTTTCCTATCATTTCCATTTCTTGAATAGCCATGGTGGTGCCTTTTTCCACTTTTTATTTTTTATTGGTGTTCATGTTCCTTATGGTTGTGGGTTGAGTTACTAGTTACTGGAGCCATTGGTTGGAACAAATGCTCTGGAACCCTAGAACAACTTGGGTTAAGTTACTAGTCTTGGAGCCTAGGTTGGACAAATGCTTTGGAGCCCATGGTGGGTTGATTTACTAGTCCTAGAGTTGGCTTGGAAAAATGCTCTGGAGCCCTGGAAGGTTGTGGGTTGAGTTATTAGTTTTTGGAGCTGTGGTTGGGACAAATGCTCTAGAACCCTGGATAGCTTGGGTAGAGACCGATCTGGTTGGTGTTAGTGATGTCTGACCGTGACGTGGAATCATTGGTCATGGGTTGAGGTGGTTTGGACTCTGGAAGCCTTGGTTTGGTTTTGTTTGGTTTATTACATGAGATCCCACATTCACGCTTGGAATATTTCACGAGGGTGATTGCATGAAAGAGAGATTTGGTTCAGCGCAATCTATGGTCGAGTGGTACATGGAAGTCCCTAACTTGGTTGGATTTTTCATATGTTAATAAGAGTTTTTTTCCTCTTGTATTTTCATGAGTAATTGTACTTGTTATTATGTGGCTTTGATGGTTGCTTTATCATGGTTACTATTTTGGTTATATGTTGGTTATAAGTATGGTTTCATAATAGGTTATAGTTATGGATCTTGATATTTTTTTCTTGTTGATGAATGTTTAATTAACATATGAGCTAATAGATGTTATTGCAACTATTATGAGAGAGAATTAGACCTTCTTGACAATTCTCAAATAAGTATCAAACCCCTATGTTCAAATATGCATTCATGACCTGTAGATTACATGTCCACCATAAGTTTGATGAAATGATTGTCATGGTTAGGCATGGTTAGGTCAAGTCCTTGATAAAATTTTGTATCAATAGCTTTGTCCTAATGTCTTTTATCATTCTCAAAATTCTCACTAAGTTCTAGGAAGTGGTCTAGAGGCTAGCCTTAAATGGTGGCTCGAAAACTGGGAGTGCTACCTTTGAACTGGAAAGATTTGGTTGACCCCACATGGATGAAAGCTTGTGCATGCATTTGGAGGCTTCCAACCCCATGGATGTCTTGTTGCGGGTGCGTTTGGGGACCCAGGTCAGAGAAAAGGGTGTCCAACTTAGGTTTTGGCCACCTCGAGTGGTTACTCAACCTCTAATTGACTTATAGTCCCTGTAGGATGTTGTGTAATGTTAGTTTGTCTTTCATGGTCGGCCCCACTTCCTTAATGGAACCTAGGAGGTCGGATCATGTCATAGTAGCTCCTCCTCTCCTGTTTACCCTGACAAGTTGATGTAACTGTGTAAATGTGGGAGGGGTGGTTACAATGATCATGAAATAGCCTCCCATATTCTAAATCTAAAGCCTTCACTATTGATAGAATAAATTGCATTGCATTTTCACCCATGTGGTTAGTATTCTTAAATATAAGCCTCATATGGTGTATATCTAAATTCATATAATCATATCCCTATTGGGTTCTTAGTCGTGTTAACACATGCACCTTCTTTGTGAAGTTAATTAAGACATTTATTTTTAAAATATCTTTAGATTTGGAGTGGTTTTCCTTCGATGAACTTGAAATTCCCTATTATGGGTGAGTTTTAGGGTTGTGAAACCTCTGCTTGAATGAAATTTCACTCCTATAATCCTAATCAAATATAGGACATGTATCATCTGCAACCATAAATTGTTATGCATAACAATTCGACCAAAATGCTCCTAAATAATTCATGCTTCTACCACCTCCTTGCACTGCCTTTGAATCTAGTTGCATCACAGGCACTAAGTCAAAATATGGTTTTTTGATGTAAATGGAGGTGGTGGTGTTCTATAAGGGACTATAGGAGCTCACCTTATTGGAAAAAGATTACCTACAAAGTGAAATTCTAATTTTCTTCCATCAAGATAAAAGACTTAGCTACATGCCCACTTATGCTTCTTCATTTGGAAATCACAAGTATCGAGAAACTAAAAACTAATCCACAATCATCTTACCATTATCTTGGAAAAACCATAGAGAATGTCCAACCTAAAGAAATTGTGAGTATGTCCTTAATCAATTCAAATGATGAAGTATTTTATCAATGTAACTCATGAATGTGGTAGTTCACTTTCAATATTTGTGTTTTTTTTATGGACATTCAATTTTTTTTTTAGATAAGTCACCCATATAGGCACTCAAGACTCTATATGTAGAAATTATGGTGTAGATTTGCAACTTCTCATGAAATTTTAATCAAAATCACAAGACACAAACCTAATCTACTACTCTGCAGAATTCAATTCAAAATTTAGAACATGAATCACAAACATGTAATGAGAAATAACAAATGTGCACAAAATATTTTTTCAAGGGAAAACAATCTACAAAAAACCCCTTTGCATGCTTTCATTAATCTGATGAATAGAGATGTATTACAATTTCTAGCTCAATTTGAGCTCAACCTGCAGGGGAATAACCTATCAATTTTCTCACTCAGAAGCTCTGACCTAGACTTAGTTGATTTATGCCTCTACTTGAGCCCCTATTTCCTTGCCCAATTCCTGAGGAAATTATGCCCCTATTATTTAGGACTTTCCTCCAAAATGCTTGCGCAATTCCCGAGGTTGATCATCTGACTACATGCAACACCTGTACACTCAAGACCATTCTACAACTAATGTTACACTACCTTGGAATCTCCACCGTAGTTGGGGAACTCGAATTATCTACATGCACTAGTTATTTTGGGTTGATTAATCAGTTAGTTGGATGATCATTGAGTTAGACTAAACTCTCATTGCACAATTGACCTTCCACTAGTTCCTCCAACATCTAGAACTAGTTTAACTGAAAACAGCTTCAAATAACTACCCTTGATTGCTACAAATTATAAATCACACATGCTTAAATGAACTCTAACTCCTCTAACTTGAATTTACTAAGTTAATTGAGTGACAAGAACCATGTCACACAAGTTAATTGTATCCAAGTTGTTTGCTGATGTGAAAATTCAAATTTTCTCGAATTTGACCAAGGCAAAATCAAATTGATACTTTCTTGTTGCATTTTTCAACATTATAAAATAAAAACAAGGATATAAATTAATATTTCAATAATAAAGCCAATAAGGTATGAATCGAAGGAAAAAAAAAAGGCATGTATAATGTTGTTAATTTTTGCAACTGCGGTCAAATTCTACTTTGCATGGCTCATATGATGAAGATAATAATTGCAATAGATTTCTCTTTTTGAGAGGCCCAAAATCGACCTAAATATCACCTTATTTGGACAAGCAGAAGTTGGTTTTCGAATTTATTATTTATTCATGTATATTGGATTGGATCGGCCCTAAGCACCTGTACAATTGGACAGGTCAGCCTCGACCCCAAGTGGATGCTCATGAAAGCCTATAAATAGAAGATACCTCAAGCTCATTTGGACACATTTTTATGAAGCCACCTTCTCTTCTCTTATTTTCTTGGTTCGCACAATTCTGACGAAGGAAAGCTCACGCAAAGGGTCTGAAACTACAGGGTCAAAGCTCTCACGTGTCTGGGGTTTCTGGATCTCAAATGTTGGCTCGTGTTAGGTCCCTATACTACAAGTGTAACCCCTTATTGTTATTAGTACAACCCCCTTATTATATTGTTGTGCCCATGTAGTCCCCACATTTTTATTATTGTGCCCCATTGAAGCCCACTATTGTTATTATTGTGCCCTTACATTATTATTGTTATGTCAGCTTTGATTATATTATGACCCATTAGACTCCTATATCTAGAAAGGAGGTTTGTCATTTGTATCATCCAAGAATTGTTCATTTATGTAATGTAAAGGAGGTTTCCCCTTCGAAGAGGCTGAATTCTAAGGCATTTATCTCCCTTTTTATCTTTTTGTGAGATGGTTCCATAACATTTGGTATCTGAGCTTTGGATTCTAGGGTTTCACTGCTCCAAACAGGTCATCGTGGCATTTTCGCTATAACATTTTTATGTGATTTTTCAGAAGCAAAAAAAAAAAAAAAAACCCATTTTAGAGGAAATCGCGCTGAACCTCAGGTCTGAATTTCAGATCTTGTTGCGCTATATTTTCAGCGATATGATCTGAGAAATTTATCGTTTTTGCAAGCTCTAGAATTTTATCTAAACTAGGTCATCGTGGAAGTTTCATTATATCGTTTTCGCTACGAAATTTCAGAATCTAACAAAAAAAGAACCCATTTGAGAAGAAACTAGTCTAAACCTCGGGTCATAATTTCATATCTTGGCTCACTATATTTTCGGATATATGATCTGAGGGAGTTAGGGTTTTTTCAAACTCCCGAATTACATCTTAAACAGGTGACCTTGGGAAAATTGTCATAAATTTCTCTGTGAGCATTAGATTGAAATTTCGTAAGAAGTTACAGAAAGAGTACGTACTTTAGTCTTCTTTATATAATTTTCAGATCTGAAGGTCAAAACAGTGACACGTCACACTTCATACAAGTTCTCTCTTCTGAAAAGGTATATAATCAGGTCATCTTGGGAGATTATGCATAACGCTTTCTTAGAGAATCGAATTTCAATTAGACTGGTGGCATTGGAAAGAGGACGCAGAGGGCTACTGCAGGTTGAAATTTTAGAACTGGAAGATCCGAAATTAGAGAGTTATATTCATTTCAAGATCGAGCTCCTAAAATCAAGAAAAGGAAATATGAGGAAGTTTGATGGCAAGGATCCGGTAAATTGGATACTACAAATGGAGCAATATTTTGATCTATATGAGGTACAACTGTTACAAAAGGTACGTATTGCATCTTTATATTTAGAACCGGATCAATTTTTATGGTATAAAGGACTTTGTTCTCGTAAACCACTTGTTATGTGGTCAATTTTCACAGAGGAAATGATAGCACATTATGACGATACAAAGAGAAACACCTTCTTTATCCAATTGATAAATCTCAAACAAAAGTGTTCAATGGCAGAGCACACTAAGGACTTTCAAAAATTGAATATAAGGTAAAATGATATTCCAAAGAAGCAGAGGATTTATGTCTGCATAGGGACTTTAAATGATAACATTCAACATGAGGTTCATCTTTTAGAACCTGATTCATTAGAGAAGGCATTCAGGTTGGCAAGAAAATTTGAAAGCAAAATTATGGCAACAAGGAATTCTACACCTCACAACTATAAAGATGGAAGTGTTGTTTCTCCTAGCCTTCCACAACCTATAAGGTTGACACCACAACAATTGGAAGAAAAAATAACAAAAGGACTTTGTTACAATTATGATAACAAATACATTAAAGGCGAGAAGAAATTGTTTTACATTGATTGTGAAGAGGAGGAATAAAAGGATCAAGAAACATCAAAAGAAGAGGATATACACCAAGAACCAACCCTAGAGAAAGAAGAAATGAATCCGACCATATCTTGTAAAGCATTGGAAAGAATTACCACTCCTCAAACTATAAAGATAGAAGGACATATCAAGAAGAAAAGGGTAATAGTGTTGATTGATTCTGGTAGTACCCATAATTTTATTCATTGTAAGATAGCCAAGGAATTAAATTGCTTCCTATATCCAGCACTAGAGTGTCAAGTGACGGTTGTAAGTGGAGGAACCATAAATTGCTTTGGAAAGTGCCATAATATCATATTGAATAGCCCAATGCTTTCTGTTCCAATGGGTGGTACTGATGTTGTACTAGGATTCCAATGGCTACAATGCTTGGGTACAATAGCTTTTAATTTTCATGAAATTTTGTTTGGAGGGAAAGGAAGTTGAATTAAGGGGTATCACAGGGAAACCAGGAAAGGTAATCAGCTCTAACAGAATGACAAAGCTTCTAAAGAAATAAGAACGAGGAGTAATTTCACAATTATGTTCGCTAATGGTTCCCACATCGAAATTATCTATTTCTCCAGATCTCCAAAAAGTCTTGGACAATCATTCCAAGGTATTTGAGACTCCCAAAGGTCTCTCATGTATTGGTGATCATGATCATGCTACTCATTTGATTCCAGGAAGTGTTCCTCCAAACATCAGGCCTTATAGATATCCATATGCCCAAAGGGGTGAAATTGAACATATGGTTGCAGAAATGGTAGAGGTTGGTATAATTATCCAACCAAATTTGATAAACAAAGCAAGGGATGAGTGGAATAATGGCGAAGAAGGGTGGGAGCTCATTCAAAATTTGTCGAAGATCCCAGTTCCAACAATATTGTGAGAACTTGACAAGGAAGGAAAAATCATATTGGAACCTGAAGCATTCACAAAAACGAGAAGTCAACAACTATGAAATCGATCAATTTCAGAGCATTGCATCAAGTGGAAGAACTTACCCGCTGAAGATTCAACATGGAAGGATGAGAATTTTATACAGAAGCATCAAGAACTACTCAAGCATTGAGGACAACACTTTTTGAAGGAGAGGGGCATGTTAGGTCCCTATACTACGAGTGTAATCCCTTATTATTATTAGTACAACCCCCTTATTATATTGTTGTGCTCATGTAGTCCCCACATTGTTATTATTGTGCTCCATAGAAGCCCACTATTGTTATTATTGTGTCCTTACATTATTATTTTTATGTCGGCTCTGATTATATCATGACCCCTTAGACTCCTATATATAGAAAGGAGGTCTTGTCATTTGTATCATCCAAGAATTGTTCATTTGTGTAATATAAAGGAGGTTTCCCCCTTGAAGAGTCTGAATTCTAAGGTGTTTATCTCTCTTTTCTATATTTTTGTGAGTCGGTTTCATAACAGCTCATAACTATGGATTTTCTTCCCTGGACGTTGGCATAGTATGGTCTAGACAATGTCTAGGAAGTCTTAGATGCTTGCACACAGTATCTACGAGAGTGTCCGGGAGGTTAGGGTTTCTACAATTCAGTTTGGATCTCGGATGCATGCACAGAATGGTCTAGGGAGCATCTGGGTTGCCATAGACGTTGGCACAGTAGCCGCAAGGGAGCATTAGCTCTGCCATAGATGCTCACACAGAATCCCGAAGAGAGCGTCCAAGGCTTTAGGAAGATCTAGGTATGATTGGTCCCCAGATGCCTGCATGCAGTTCACCTAGGAGTGTCCATATCAGTCCTAGACACATTCATCCATTTCTCCTAAGAGTGTCCAGGGTTTAAGGTATATCTAGTGATTGGTCCCCGGATGCCTGCACGTCGTTCACCTGGGAGCGTCCAAATCAGTCCTAGACAAATTCATCCATTTCTCCTAAGAGCATTCAGATCTTTCTTAGACGCTCGCATAACTCTTTCTCCATGCGTCCAAGACCTAAATATGAGTTATCAATATGCAACCTTGTTCAACAATGTTTAGCTAAATGACAACAATATCCAGCAGTTGACTATAGTTAGTGAGAACACATTATAGTCCTTAGATTCAGGATTTTGATTATAAGCATGATTAAATTCATTTCATGGATATCATAGTTTTTTTGTTGCATAGATAAAGTTATGGATCATTATACTCTCTTTTGTTGAATCATTTGATGACGATCTAAGAAGAAGAAGATTTGTAAGGGTTTTCCCTATAGTAGGTTTTTCCCTGGTCTCAGGCCAATCCTGGTGTCTCTATGTGTGTGCATGATTTTATTCTATTGTTCCGTTATGTTTCACTGCATTGATGATGATGATGTTTTTCTTTCTACATAATTGCATATGATGATGAATAATGGTGTAGATCTGAATAATGTAATGATGATATGGGGTGAACTCAATTTATCAATGAAGAAATGCAATTATCAAAGCAAAGAACAATGTAGCCCTATGGAAAAATTAACATGGTAACAGATCTAGGCTGAAGAAAATCCATGGAGATCACCCTGATGCTGACACCTTTGATGGAAGAAAGAAGAGGATGGTGGAGACCTAAAATAATTCTAGGGTTTGAAGAAACCCTAAGAAACTTGATGATTAGGGTTTGATGGATTCTATAAGGTTGTGGTTGGAAACAAAACCCTGGTTTATGTAAAATACATGAGATATAGTGATAAGCCTCATTATTGAGTAATTATATGGGCCTTAATTGGCTTTAATTCACCTCCTTAGTCAAACCAACTATTCTCACAACTTATTGCATACTTTTGATTATATTTTGGTTATGAAACGAGTTAGAATTAGGTATTTGGCTTTGTGGTCTAATGTGCATATAATGCAGGAATAAAGGATAAAAGAAAGGAGAAATACAGGTATAAAGGATAAAAGCAAAGAACTATACCAAAGACCTTGGTAAAGACTTGAATGGGACAAGGTAGAGGAATTATAGGAGGTTAATCCTCCTCATCTACTACCCCTCCATTCGAATATTCCTCCATCAGCTCGAAGTGAAAAAAGCCACATCACGAGGACTAAAATACAGTGAAGCAAGTGAAAAGGAAAGAAAATAGTTTATTTTGAGTTGGGAGCCAAACCACCCTAATTTGGAAGGAAGTTGTTGGAGACTTCATATGTATAAATAGAGAGGCCTAGGACCTCACTAGGATTTCAGACTTCATTTGTAAAACTCTATTTTATTTATGAACTGCAAAGACTTGTGAATTTGCTCTGTAATCCATGGTTTCTGTAATAAAGATGAGTTATGTTTAAGCCAGCTCTGAGTTAAACTTCGAGGGTTGAATCTCTTGGGTTAGGGCCCAACCCAAGCAGCCACAACTCCTCTTTACTGTACTATTATGCTAGCTTAGAGTTCTATTATGTTTATTTGTTTAAGTAGTTTCATGGTTTGTTGATTCATTTGCTTTAGTAGTTTCATGGTTTTCAAGTGCATTTGCTCAAGAAGTTTCTGGTTTTGATCCATTTGTTAAGCAACTTTATGGTTTTGTTCATTTGTTTGAATAGCTTCCTGTTTCTATTCATCTGTTTCAGTAGCTGCATTTGTTGTAGTTTACTTTCAGTTGTGTTTTTAATTCACAGGGTTGTTAAAGAAAAAGATTACTATCAAGTTGTGCACAACTGTCTCGGCCTCATCTCCTCCATCTAGGACCATGACTTGAGGCAGAGACCCTCCAGCAACCCTAAAAACACAGTCTTTGGTTCTTGCACGGGCTATGGAGTTCATTGTTTGAATGCAATTATTTGTTTACCCGCACTGGTTTTCTCTATCATTTTCCTTTGAAACTACCTCCAGCACATTCCCCCTACATCGCTTCCTCGTCGTCTGATCACCAACAAACCTTCACAATCACCGTTCGATTCAAGATTTTCTCCAGCCGCTTCCTCGTGTGAATTCCACCATTTACTTTATGAACTTTAAACCCCCACCGTTGATCTGCCTTATCTGATCCGACGGTTGTCACTTCACCTGATCGCTAACTAGCTTAGCCGATCTCCACCATTGATCTGCCTCGCCAGATCCGACGGCTATCACGTGATATTGTGTGGATTTTTGTTCGACTGTTATCTGCCTGAGAGCACACGAGAAAAGTGATTTCTCTGTGGTACGTGTTGCCCAATTAGGCTAATCGCGTGAAATTTTAGAAAACAACTTATAGCTTTGAGGGCACACAAAATACAACTTAACACCCTCTAAACCCGCTCCACCATTTCCGCACGTTTCTTTTACCCATAATCTAATCTCCATCGTCCATCTCTTGACTTCACCCATGCAATAAGATCTTAACTGTTCATTGCTCTTGTAATCCTTGCCCGTCCATCTCTTGACCTCACTCGCGTGATTAAATCTCAACCATTCATCTCCTTTACTCCCTTGTTCATCCATCCATTCGCTTAACCCTTCATGATATGATCTTAATCGTCCATCCCATTAGTTAACCCTTTTCACTTATCTACCTACATAACCTCCTACGATCAAATCCCCGCTATTCATTTACCGTTCACCCGACTAATCCAACGGTTCTTCTGCACTGTTGCTACCTCACATCCTTCGTTCACTCATTTCGACCTTTGATTGCTTTCTCCGCTTGAAACCCAATTTAGCCTAAGTTTCTTTGTTACCCATTAGTCTAGTTTTGATTAACATTAGGTTAATTTTAAATTAGCAATTCTGCTTAGCATAGTTGTTTGATTGATTAAGTTAGGTTATGGTGCAAGTTTAGAATTTCATGTTGTTTTCTTCATTACTGCAGTAGAAGTAGCTCTCTCTTAGAATAAGTTTTGCTCTCCTTCCATCAAAGAATTAAAGCTTCTTCTGACTCTATAAATAGTGACAAGGCAAGACCTTCACTTCTACTTGTGCATATATCACTGTCACCTACAAGTTTGTACAAACCCCGAGTTGATAAGTAAAGCTGGTAGCCCTGGGAGTTGCAGCATTATTGTTGCAATACCTAGGGTCATCACTTTTTGGCGTCGTTGCCAAGGAGGTGTCTAAGTAGAAGTAATTACTACTTTCTTCTATTTCTAGTCTCCAAACATTCTTTTCTTCTACTTCTATTCTTCAACTTTCTTCCATTAGTTTATTTCTGCAAAAGTAATATAGTTTCTTTCTTTATTTCAGTTGTCATTAACTGCTTTCCTTTCCATTCTGCAAGTACTTTCTAGATTTAACAAAATCTTACAGAAACCAACCCAAAAAAAACATTTCCTTTCATGCCTTGTAGGATTAGGGACAATTCAAGAAAATTCTTGTCAAATACCCCCACAACATCCAACAGGCAACCTTCTCTCTTCTTCAGTGACGGTGAATTGGAAGACCCTTTAGGTGAGAAACCTTAACTATTTGAGGAACCTATAGAAGAAGAAGAGGAGGAAGAAACCATTCCTACTGAACCAATGGTTGGAAACCAAAATGACAGGGAAGATAAAGAGAGAATTGAGAGTACCTTCCCCATCAGGGAAACCAATGGGAACACTAAGATGAAGAATATAAGCCCCTCTGCTCTACCTCATTTCCATGGCCTGACCATAGAGGACCCTGACACTTTCCTATTTTAATTTGTTGTCATATGTCAAACTTATGACTATCTAGATGATGAGAAAAGGTTAAAATTGTTCCCATCTACCCTCAAGGATGCAGCATTGTGTTGGTTCATGGGTTTACCTGGAGATAGCATCACAACTTGAGCTCAGATGCAACAAACTTTTAACAACAAATATAGGGACTACTTTAGGTCAAAGGATACTAAAGAAAATATTTTCAGGATGACCATAAGCTAGGATGAATCCCTAGAAGGCTATGAAGAAATATTCCAGCTTAGTTACAAAAGGGCCAAGTGCACACTTGACCCTAAGTCACTAAAGTTGGTCTTGCTTAGAGGAGTAAGGGAAGATCTTTTGGATACCTTACATATGATAGCAAGAGGATATGTCTACCAATTACCCTATGAGGACATTAAGACTATCTTTAGAAACCATTCTAGCTCAGCCAGGAAAAAGGATAGGGGCAGTCAAACTATGGCTAGTACATCATCCTCTAACTTATCCATCAAAGGTGAAATTGGAAATATACTGGAAGATTTCAAAAGTGACATGATGCAAACCCTTGCCTTGCAATTGGACACCATGAACATCAAAAGGAAGCAAGAGGAAGCAGAGAGAGCCTTTGCCATTTATTGTCCTAGATGCACTAGGAAGCATCCTAGGAAAGAATATCCATTAAATTGTATTTAGATTTGCTCATTCTGTGAAGAAAACCATTGTTGGGTTGTGTTATATTCTTTCCATGACTAGCCCACGTAGTTAACCAGGGGGTTAGATGGGGACAGAGCCCCCCCTTCGTTGCGCTAATTGTGTAGCGGGGGGGTTTCACAGGGGGTTTGAGGGGTACTCGTAACCCCACTTTATGGGGACTGAGGCAGAGCCCTGGAAAATTTTGGTTTTGGACCTTATGTTAGGTTGGGTAGACCCACCTATGGTTTTGTGCATGATTTTCGCACATGTTTTTTGGACGCGATGGTTTTTGTTCCATGGTTTTGGACTCTATGGTTTTCGGTCCATGGTTTTAGACACGATGGTTTTCGGTCCATGGTATTGGATGCTTCGACATGTATAAATATGTATTGTAACATTGAAAGGAACATAATGAAAAATCAAGCTGGTAGTCCCGGTTTTGGGATCCGGTGGGAAATATCTATGTATATGTGTTATATGTGTTATGCTCTCGCATTTTTATTTTTCCGGTGATTTAGAATTCATATGCAGGTAATTTCTGTACGGGGTTAAAACCTACAAGAAAGAGATCGAAAAATAGTTGGATAGAAATATCCACGAATTTGCAGTGCAAGAGAACAAGAATATGTGATTAATGAAAGAATAGTGGTTGGACAGATATTTGTATACAGAAATACATGAAATCTTCTTTTGTTCCTTCCCAATCAAGTTATACGAGTGGATCTCGAAGTTGGCAGACGGCCAAGGAAGGTAGAGGGTTGACAATACGATTGTTTGGACACCAAAGTTAGTAAGGATATTGGAAGCCTCTAAAGATAAGATCGCACCCGTTGTTGACCATTGGCTCAACTGCATCATAGGAGGATTTGTGAGAGAGTTCCCAGTTGATATTTTGTCAGTTACAACGAAGCAGAGTGCCACTTCTTTAAAGGACCACGAGGTAATTATTTAAAGTCACTAAATACTTGGATTAAGATGTTCTTGTGTGAAAAGTGACTCATGTGGTTACCTTGATGTTTGGAGATACACAAAGTGGAAAGTATTTTAGGGACAAAGGAAGAAAAGGTCCTTAGTATAGCCCACTGATTGAGCCTCCTTTGAGTGACGATGAAGGAGAAGTGAAGTCTTCTCCATTGAGCACTGTTCAGCTGATAAGACAAGGGTTCTGGCAAAAACCTACACAATCTCCATCCTTGTCTCATCCATCCACACCACCTCCATCCTCACCCCCACCTCTCACCCCATCACCCACACCACCCCCACCTCCACCACTATTCAACATGGCGAACTCCGTAAAGCTATCTATATTCAAGGGCGTAGGAAATGAAGATCTAGACCAATTTTGGTTCATCGTGAAGGTTGTATGGGAAGCTCAGGGTATCACGGGCGATGAGATGAAGAAAGCCATGCTGGTTAGTGCTTTACATGATTGTGCACTAACATGGTACATTAAGTATAATACTGATAACCCGACGTCTGCATTGGCAGATATCTAGGATACGCTGAATAGATAATTCAGTAGACCTAAGTCTCAAGCACAATCGATTGTGGGATTCAAGGAGATCATGATGAAGCTGGGGGAGACGCCCTGGGATTTGGATCAAATATTGACGTGTATGATCCATGAAGCCAATATGGACCTAATTGATGGGCAGCACCATGAATGGTTTGTGGCCTCTCTTCTGCCCCACCTAAGGGTTGTGCTATCACAACAAAATATTGGGACCTAGGCAGAAGATATGGAAATCGTGATGAGACTCCATGAGACACCAATGCAGGATGTTAACTGGGGGTTCAACTGATTCTCGCTAGTTGCAAAACCTTTGTCTCAAAATGAAAAGTCTGAAGAAGTAAAAAATAGCTCGGCCAGAGGTGCACGAAGAAGTTTGGTGCCTACAATGCAAAGGTCAGGGGCATGACAAGGATCACTGTCCAGTATTAGAGAACTACGTTGCAGTAGAGGGACCAATTCCTCTATGGCCGGAGGATGTAACAGGGCCAGGTGTAGGGCCTGCACTATGGTGCACTATATTGCAGGTAGTTGGGAAACATGTGACCGAAAATTTCCATTTGCTACATAAATTCGTACTGACACCACAATAGCTCTTTTGTAATTTATGTCAATTAGTAGGTCATGATGAGTGCAATTTCCGTAGTTATGAACTAATGATGGACAGGACACCTGCATACAGGGTGTAGGCAGAAACATGACCTCCAGACCAAGGCGTTGGAGGAACACGAGGTGAGTATTAGGGGTGCGTCCAAGGCCAAGATGGAGGATGGCCTGGTAGAGGTTGAGGATAGCTGATTTGTTAAAATTGTAGAGGCCTAACACACTACACAAGGGACTGTTCGAATCTGACACAATTGTCATGTCGCTACTATGCTCAGTTTGACCATGCAAATGAGGATTTCCCAATATTGTTTGCTAAGATTCGAGAAAAGGGGGCCCAACCTCCATAGCCGATGCAAAAACTCCAGATGATGAGGGCAGAGCCTAGAGAGGAAGACCCTAAGGTAAACATTATGCTACGAAGCGAAATTACGACTGGGGAGGATAAAGGCAAGCAACCTATAGAAGGTGAGTGGGTCCACAAAGCACCAGAAAAGGAGGTTGGGTTTGATTTGGAGCACGCAAAAGAAACATTTATGGAAGCAAAGATAATCTTCACTGAGGCTTCTACCTCAGGAAATCAAGAGAAACCAGTTGAAGAACTGGACCCATCCATGATTACCACATTCTTGGAGACCTGCATGAAATTTCTAGGCGATAGTAAGGCTATAAAGGGCCTGTAGGAACTGATCAATCAATGCATTGGAAAAGATGGCACTAATAGTGAACTATGCATGGTCAGAAAGCTTGGCAAGCATAAGGCAAGGACTGGGCGTGAGATGAGACTTACTGCGCAGATAGAGGAACATGAAATGGACCAAGTTATCCTAGATTTTCGGTCTGACGCGAATGTTTTTCCAAAGAAAACAAGGGAAATAATGGGGAGACCTATGCCCTAGTGGTCTCTGATCTAATTAAGGATGGAAAATCAACAGAAAATTATCCCGATGAGGAGGTTGCAAGGGGTAACAGTTGACATCGAAGGCGCAAGCGCATTGGCAGATTTTGAGGTAATAGAAATTGTGGATGACAGCAATCCCTACCCTACGCTCCTCGAAATCGATTGGGCTACATACATGAATGGGGTAATCAACTTGAAGAAGTAGAAAATGATATTTGAAAAGAAGTCACTCAGTGTAGTGGTGCCGCTGGATGCTGCAGAAGGACCATGCTATACAAAACCAATCTGTGATTATGAAAGTGATGACGGTTTGGAACAAATTTACAAGATAACGGTGTGAGACCAGGATTGGGTGAATTCAACAAAAGATGGGCGTATCACATGGGACCACGACAGCTCCTACACATCAGATTCAGAGAAGGAATTAGAGCATTGGAGGAACTATCTACATGAAGTATCTACACTGCATTGTAATATGATGACCAAGTCTTTGCATTGCATGTCATCAAAAGTAAGGGATCTGCCTCAATATGATGGCGTAATTGATGTTGATCACTTTTTGGATGCATTTGAGAGAGAAGTGCCAATAAAACATCGCTTCCAAGCCTTGGAATGGGTACTACGTGCTACGCATGCAAGATGGTGGGGTACACACAAGGATAATTTCAATGATTTGCGTGACTATAAGAGGATGATGAGAATACATATTGGATAGCCAAAAGTGTAGATGACAGACAAGTACGATGGAAGGGATGATCCACGTGATCACCTAGCCAAATGGACTAAGGCTTATGGAGTGGAGCCCCAACCTGAATGGTTGCATCTATTTTGTCATTCCCTGAATGTCATACCAATTAATTGGTACTTGGAAATAGAGATCCACCATGGCACTGAAGAATAGGACATCTTGTGTCAGGGGTTTATAATGACGTTCAACTTTGAGGATGGGTTTGACTGTATTGAAACGATGCTACAGGAGGTTAAAGCAACAATCTTTAGGATACCGCAAGATCTTTTAGACCTTATTCAGCTTGATTGGACTACCTAGCTAAGCCACACATTATAATACTATAACGTGACTGCTTAAGAAGAAGACAAGGATCCCAGAAAGATTAATATTCTAGAAACTGAGGGTCACTGCGAGGTTCAAGGTCTACAGATAGAGGATCTAGACATAACTGTACTACTATAAACTAGGCAGGTCAACACTGGCACAAAGGCGAAGAGGAAATTTGCAAAGATTGGGGACTATTGGGATGATGTGATAGTAGACAAGGTCGTTGAGCTCCTCCACGAATATCAATATTTGTTCACCTTGAATTTTTCTGATCTGAAGGGAATCATAGGAGACCTAGGTGTCATGAAGATCACCTTGAAACCAGATGCGTAACCTATAAAATATAGACCTTACCGCCTTAATCTAAAGTATAAGGAAAGGGTTAGCACTGAGTTAGATAAGATGCTCGTGGAAATAATTATTGAACTAGTAGAAGAATCTGATTGGGTAAGCCCGATAGTGGTTCAGGAAAAGAAACAAAAAGAAGAAATAAGGATATGCATGGATCTCCAAAAGTTGAATGAAGCCTGCACACATGATCCTTTCCCAACCCTGTTCACCAATGAGGTCCTGGATAATGTAGGCAGCCAAGAAGCATGCTCTTTCAATGATGGGTTCCCTCAGTACCATCAGATTAAAATCGTACCTAAGGATAGAAGCAAGACGACCTTCGTAACTGAATGGTGATGTTTTCAATATACTATAATGCCTTTTGGGCTAAAGAATACGCCAGCAATATTTTCGCGTGTAGTCATTATGGCATTCAAAGACTTCATTCATAAATTTCTAGAGGTATACTTTGATGATTGGACAGTGTTTGGGTTGGTCAAGCACCAACAGGATACCTGTTGGAGATATTAGGTCACTCTCAATCTGAAGAAGTATCTGTTTTGTTTCCCTTTTGGGATCCTACTAGGTCATGTGGTATGCAAACAAGGGTTGATGGTAGACCCTGCGAAGATCATGGTGATAATCAACTTAGAGGCACTGAGGAATGTGAAACAGCTACGTGCAACTCTAGGGCATACTGATACTATAGTAAGTTCATCAAGAACTATGCCCATATCACCACGCCTATGGAGAAATTTTTGAAAAAGGATGCTATGTTCTATTGGAATGATGAATGCTAGAAGAGCTTGGACGTGCAGAAAGTGAAAATGGTCACTACAGCAATCCTAGTCTTCCCGGATTGGAAGAAGGAATTTCATGTGCACATGGATGCATCATGTATTGCGCTGGGGGTCATGCTGACATAGGTTGGTGAGGGAGAATTGGACCATCCTATAGCATTTGCAAGCAGGAAGCTATCCAAGGTTGAGAAGAACTATTCCACCACAGAGCACAAAGGACTAGCCATGGTGTACATGCTCCAAAATATTAGGCATTATTTCCTAGGTGGACATTTTAAGATGTATACGGATCATTCTGCATTGAAATACCTGGTCAATAAGCTTGTGCTGGGGGGGAAGATCTACAAATGGTTGTTGTTGTTCCAAGAGTATGACTTTGAAGTTATTACGAAGCTAGGATGATTGAATGCAGGACCTAATCATCTATCACACATTGAAATGAGTGAGGAACCTACTAATTTGGAGGAGGGGCTACCTAACGTGCAACTCCTTACAGTGCACGTCGCGGACAATCAATTTGAAGATATCATACATTTCTTGACGACGGGAACTGCCCCCGAAGGGTATATAAGCTAGCAGAAGAAGGAGTTATTGGTGCGTGTGAAAAAATTCTCTATCATTGTAGGGCACTTGTACAAAATGGGGTCAGAAGAAATATTGCAACGTTATGTACTTGAATTTGAATGAATTAGCATTCTTGCAGAGGCTCATGGAGGAGTTGTAGGAGGACATTATGCAAGGAAAGCAACAACACAGAAGGTTCTACATGATGGGTTGTGGTGGCCAACCTTGCATAAGGATTTGAAAGCATATTGTAGGGCATGTGACGTTACAACCATTTGAGAAATGGGTGATTGACTTCGTGGGTCCAATTTAGCCTCAAGGAAAGAAGACGAGTGTGTAGTACATCATCATCGCAACTGAGTTCTTAACCAGGTGAGCAGAGGCGTAGCCTGTGAAGGACTGTACAAGAATGACAACATCAAAGTTTATTTTTGAATATGTATTGACAAGATTTGGATGTCCAAAGATCTTGATGAGTGATTGCAGTACACACTTTCTTAATGAAACAATCAACGCGTTGACAAAAGAATTTTAGGTGTATCATTAGAAAAGTATGCCTTATCATCCACAGGGAAATGGGATGGTGGAAGCATTCAATAAGGTACTGGATAATGCAACGACAAAGTTTTTCAATGCTCAAATAAATGACTGGGATGTGCACCATAGTGCTATGGGCCTATAGAATGATTTGTAAGAAGCTGACTAGGCAAACACCTTTCAGACTTGTGTATGGCGTAGAAGCTGTGATGCCAATGGAATACATTGTACCTAGTCTACGCATAGCGATACTCACAGGAATGGAAGATCGTGGAGCCCTAGAAGAGAGGCTTGCGCAACTAGCAAAGCTTGAGGAGGACCGATTTCTAGCTAGATTTCATCAACAAGTTCAGAAGGAGCATGAAAAGGCATGGCACAATCCACACATCAAACTGTGTACCTTCAAGGTAAATGATATGGTATTCTTATATGACAGTAAATTTGAAAAATTTTGAGGGAAATTTCGGATGCACTGGCTAGGGCCATATGTCAACAAGGATATTACCGATGGTGGAGTAGTTCAATTGGTTAAATTGAATCGAGAACACTTCCCAAGGAAGGTGAATGCCATCCGATTGAAGCCATACATCGGTGATCCAGCTAGGTGACTACATGAGGGAAGCACAACCTTAGCACTCCAGGCAACTGAAAGGAGGCGTGGGATTATAAACTACACTACCCAGGTTGGAGAGCTGCGTGAGGAGAGAACTGTGCAGAATGAGGGACTGTCATATAGTCCACAATAGGGCGTAGAGGGTTGTGCTACCAAGGGAGAAACCGTGCAGAGCAACCGAAAAGTGACCGTTAAAATCATTGTTCATGATTTGATGATGAAAAACGGCCAAATGGACTGGGGAGGTAGAATTTAGTCAAAATCTATGGGAAAGATATTTGGAAATATGCCACCAATCTAGCATTAATGAACTGATTTTGGGGGGAAAGGTTAGATTTGAATTCAAAATGGCCTATAAATTACATATGGCTGCCCAGGAAAAAACACTTTGCATATTGAGAAATTGTGAGTTGTGTTGTGTGCTGTGCAAGAGCTATGCAGTTTTCAAAGAGCTACTTGATTGTGTTAGGGTCCCATCCTAACCCCCTTATTTATGTAGTAGGATTGAGTCATAGTTATAGTTAAGTAAAGAGTCAATAAAGCCCATATTAATAATTGTAAGTGGTTAACCCGCATTTAAGGATAGGACCACAGTTAGTTGCAAATGGGCCATGGTATTAGATAGATGGTATTAATAAGAACCATGGTATTGCTACATGGTATTGCATGTATGAATCATATGTAAAGGATAGGGACTCCCTGCGAAGAGCATTGTGTCTTATTTTGTAATTGAGCTCGGCTCTATTGGAGGTTGCCCCCTCGAAGAGGCAAGTGAACATTGCTTTCTGAATAACAAAATACTTGTTGTTGTTTCTCACTGTTCTATGTTCTGGGTATATTTCTTTGCATATTTGGTATTTTGGTATCGTCTTGCAAGTTAAGAGCATAACAAGTGGTATCAAAGCGCTTTCCAGGGCCGGTGGGATCTCCATTTTTTAGCAATTCGTTTTTTTGGCTAGAGACGTGTTCTGACATCTTTAAACCACGAGATCTGTTGTTGAGCGCATAAACCTGTGGATTTGTGGAGGCATGCACACAGGAAATACAAGAGGTGGTCACGCTTGTTGGACTCCCTTGTAACCCCTGTGGGTACCCCTTCGAGCAGTAGTGCATTAGACAGAACCGCGGACGGACTGTTTTCCAAGTACCCTCTCTGTATATCAGAAGCCCCCTAGCTCGTTTGAAACCTCACCATAGATAAACCGTTGGCCATATTGCTACTACAGTACATCGAGAACAGCACTCGGAGAGATTACTCACCCATATGATAGGGTAGTCGGGTTGTACGGCTAAGGGTACGATTGATCCTCCTTAGTTAGTGCCCTGAAACATTGGGACGAGTACTACTATCAAACCCTTATGTATATTGCGATATGTAGCACTTGACACTCCTCGAGACCATAGTTCCCTTCTCTATCTTTGGATCACACTTAATCTTTGCCAGAACAGATCTCACGCTAGGGACTTTACAGCAGTAGCCACAATCAGTCCCACCGTTCATATTTATCAGGCCATTCAGATCTATTAGATCCATCAAATCTGTAGCAACAATCTGTTCTGTCATTCAGATCTCTCCGATCAGCCATTCAGAGCTCTCAAATCCATCAGATCCACCATCCAGATCTGAGTAGTTGTGTGGGTGCCTATACCTGGGCATGATTTTTGCAGGATTTTTGGCAGCATTGACATTTCGGAGATTCGACAACTGTAGTATTCCTAAGCAAGGAGTAAAACTCCATTGGGAGTTTTCAGAAAAAAAATAAAAATAAATAAATAAATAATATATAGATATATATACTTTATATAATATAAATATATATATAAATTATATATATAATACTATATATATATAATATAAGTAGATATATATAATATAATAAAAATAAAAATAAAAATTGAGACCCCCCGGGGCGCTTATTGGTGACTTAGCCCATAAGAATCAGGATGACAAGCTGAGCAAGGTGGTACCATTCAATTGTTAGTGCCAAAAAGAAAATTCGGGCAGTCCCAAATTTCAAGTACATCAAATCAGTGCATGGTAGAAACTAGAGCTCAAGCTATGGCCAATGACAAGATCAACAAACTTGAACAATCCTTGAAAGACATCAAAGCCCAGATGGTGAAAATAACTACAACACTCTCTACGGGCAAGGTGGAAGCCCATGAGGAGGCATATATTGGCAATGAACATAGTGAGGGTGAGTCTAGCCACTCTCTTCACCTCTGGGGCACCCACCAACAATCCCGTCCACGACCACCCAAGCTAGATATGCATAAATTTGATGGCTCTCACTCAGTAGCATGGATAGCACAAATGGAGCAATATTTCAATCTGAATTACATCTTGGATAATGACACTCAGCTTATGGTGGGGAGCATGTACTTGGACAATGAAAGATGGCAATGGTGGCAATGGCATCAACATTGCAATGGAAGGCCCTTGACTTGGGACACATTCAAAAAATCTCTTATGGATCGCTTTGACCATGACTCTACTTTTTTGGGTTGTCTCACTAAGCTCTGACAGAGTGACACAATGGATGAATATATTACAACCTTTGAAGCTTTAGCTTTCCACACTTTAGGTCTACAAGATGAGTTCTACACGGAATGTTTTATCAGTGGTCTTAAAGAGGCCATACAAGCTCACGTCTGACTGCACCACCCTCCCACATGGTTGGAGGGTTACAAGGTAGCTCGTAAATTTGAACGTGCATTAGTGGCCCTGTCCAATCACCCAAATTTCACCTCCAAGGGTTGCCCCCCATACGCTCACAACACTACCCAAACACTTAAGGTTCAAAAGGTGTCACCTACAGAAATGGCATAAAGAAGAAAGAAGGGATTATGTTACTACTGTGATGAAAAATACTCCCCCGGTCATAAATGCAAGGAGCCCAAATTCTTTCAAATTGATGCTACTGATCACTACTCATTGGTGTAAGCCCCACCACTTGAGGAACCATAAGAGGAAGAAGAGGACAACCAGAAGGACCATGTCCCTAAAGAACCAATTATTTCGCTGCATGCTTTGGCAAGGATTTCTTCACCTCAAACTCTCAAAATCAGAGGTTTTATTAAGAATCTCCGAGTGGTAGTCTTGATTGATAGTGGAAGTAAACATAATTTTATCCATCAAAGGGTCGCGAAAGCAGTGCATTGTTTTGTACGCGCAGTTTCTAACTTCCAAGTCCAAATTGCGAATGGGGGAACAATGAAAAGTGATGGCCGCTGTGAAAATGTCAAACTTCAAATGGGGGATTATCAGTTAAAGACCCACATGTTTTCCATCCACATGGGAGGGTGTGACATTGTCCTTGGTTCTGAATGGCTTCGCACACTGGTTCCAATCACAATGGATTTCCAGGAGTTATATATGAGCTTTAAGCAGAACAACCACACACATACCCTCCACGGACTCCAAGTTGGAGCTCCCTCTATCATCAGCTCACATAGGATGGAAAAATTGTTAAAAAAGGGCCATCATGGAGTTATAACTCAACTTAATGCCATCTAGGCCATCGAACCCAATTCTCTTCCGATTCATCCTGAGATGCAATAGATCTTAAATAACCATCTACCAGTCTTTGAGAAGCCTCATGAACTTCCACCCTCGAGAGGGGAACATGATCATAGCATCACTTTGGTCCCAGGGGCCCAACCACCAAATGTGCACCCATATAGATATCTGTTTGCCCAAAAGAATGAAATAGAAAAAATAATCAAGGAACTTTTGGAAGCAGGCGTCATTCGTCCCAACATTAGTCCTTATTCATCACCGGTGGTCATGGTGCTCAAGAAAGATGGAGAATGGCATATGTGTCCAGACTTCAGGGTCCTCAATAAGTTGAAAGTCAAAGATAAATTTCCCATCCCAGTTGTTGATGATTTGCTGGATGAACTAAATGGAGCTCAATTCTTCACTAATCTTGATCTTTGTTCAGGCTACCACCAAATTCGCATGAAAGAAGTCGACATTCCAAAGACTGCTTTCCGAACTCATGAAGGCCATTATGAGTTTCTAGTCATGCCATTCAGTATTTGTAATGCCCCATCTACTTTTCAAAGCCTTATGAACCACCTGCTCAAACCATATCTCAGAAAATTAGTCCTTGTTTTCTTCGATGACATCCTCATTTACAGTCGCACTTGGGCCGCACATCTTCGGCATGTAGATCAGCTCTTGCACTTGCTCCGTGAGCATAAATTATTTGTTAAGCGGTCCATGTGTTCTTTTGGCATGGAAGAAGTTGAGTATTTGGTCCACATTGTGGGGCATGAAGGTGTCAAGGTGGACACCAAAAATATCCAGCCAATGCAGGATTAGCCTCAACCTAAGACCTTGAAGAGCCTGAGAGGATTTTTGGGTCTCACAAGCTACTATCGCAAATTTGTCCGCAACTATTGTCACATTACGAGGCCCCTCACTCAACTCCTCAAGAAAAATTCATTCCTTTGGAATGATGAAGCACAACAGGCCTTTATAGCTCTCAAAAATGCCATGTGTTCCACTCCAGTCTTAGCACTACTCGACTTCACCAAATCTTTTGTCATTGAATGTGATGCTTCAGGTATGGGTATTGGGGCAGTCTTAATATAGGAAGGTCGACCCTTGGCCTTCACAAGCAAACAACTAAGTGGGAAGAATCTGGGAAATCTACCTATGAGAAGGAAATGATGGCCATCTTACATGCAGTTGATACCTGGCGACCTTACTTGTTGGGGCGACGCTTCCAAATCCACACAGACCATCAAAGTCTTAAATATTTTTTGGAGCAATTCCTATCCTCACCACAACAAAATAAATGGCTCACCAAAATGTTGGGATATGATTATGAGATAATTTACAAGAAAGGGCGCAAAAATATTGTAGCAGATGCATTATCTCGCAAATTTGAGGACGAAAGTACTTTGCTCGCAATTTCCCTTCCCATTCCAGAATGGATTAATGAGGCTCGCAAGGAATGGTTTTCACATCCTTGGCTCTCCCAACTCATTACTCAATTGTAGGCGGATCCAAATTCCACCAAGGGCTACTCGTGGCAGGATGAGATTTTTCACTACAAGGACAAAGTTGTACTATCATCAAAGTCCACCCTTAAAAGCCGCATTTTGGCGGAGTTACACTCATCCCCCACTGCAGGACATTCAGGCTTTTAGAAGACATATGCTCACACTCAAAGATCATTTTTTTGGATAGGAATGAAAAAGGACATTCTTACTTTTGTAGTGGAATGCGATGTCTATCAGCGCCACAAAGGAGAGGCTGTCAAAGCACCAGGCACATTACAACCATTGCCCATCCCAACATCAATATGGATGGAGGTTTCTATGGATTTCATTACAGGTCTTCCAAAGTCAGGAAAGAAGTCAGTCATCATGGTGGTGGTGGACAAACTTTCTAAGTATTCTCATTTTGCACCCTACCCCACCCTTTTACACCAACTTTGGTCACTCAATCTTTCATGGATCAGATCTTCAAATTGGATGGCATGCCCACTTCCATTATCTCTGATCATGACCTGGTATTCACTAGTAATTTTTGGCAGGAACTCTTCAGGCTACAAGGTACCTAAATAAAGCTCAGTACTTCCTATCATCCACAAACTGATGGTCAAACTAAAGCAGTCAACAAATGTCTGGAAACCAACCTTAGGTGTTTCACTTCAAAAAAGCAACATGTCTGGGTACAGTGGTTACCTCTAGCTTAATGGTGGTATAACACCAACTATCATGCCACCACCAAAATGACTCCATATGAAGCAGTTTATGGTCAACTCCCTCCTTCCCCTACTTCTTATATCAAGGGGTGCTCAAAGGTACAAGCAGTGGATCAACTCCTACAGAACCACACAACCATGCTCACCCATATTAGAGAGAATCTTCATCAAGCTCAAAATTGCATGAAGCATCAGGTAGATCAACATCGCTCAGAATGTCAATTTCAAGAAGGAGATTAGGTATTCTTGAGGTTGCAACCATATAAGCAAACATCACTTAAAGACAAGGGGTGTCAGAAACTATCTCCAAAATTCTACGGACTGCATCAAGTACTTCAGCGCATTGGAGAAGTGTCCTACAAGCTAGCTTTGCCACCCACTAAAAAAATCCATCCAGTTTTCCATGTCTCATGCCTCAAGAAAGTGATTGGGGACAATTGCAAAATTCAAACCAGTCTACCTGAACTAGATGAAGAAGGGTCAATCTGGTTCCAACCTAAACAAGTCTTGGACACATGAGAACAACACCTACATGGCCGCATGATCAAGGAAGTCCTCGTTAAGTGGAAAGACACGTCTCCAGAAGATGCAACCTAGGAACCAACTACTATTCTTTAGTAGTTTCCACAACTTCAGCCTTGAGGACAAGGATATTCTTATGGGGGAGGGCGTGTTAGGGTCCCACCCTAACCCCCTTATTTATGTAGTAGGATCGAGTCATAGTTATCGTTAAGTAAAGAGTAAATAAAGCCCATATTAATAATTGTAAGTGGTTAACCTGCATTTAATGACGGGACCATAGTTAGTTGCAGATGGGCCATGGTATTAGATATATGGTATTAATAAGAACCATGGTATTGCTCCATGGTATTGCATGTATGAAGCATATATAAAGGATAGAGACTCCCTGTGAGGAGCATCATGTCTTATTTTGTAATCGAGCTCAGCTTTATTGGAGGTTGCCCCCTCGAAGAGGCAAGAGAACATTGCTTTTTGAATAATAAAATACTTGTTGTTGTTTCTCACTGTTCTATGTTCTGGGTATATTTCTTCGCATATTTTGTATTCTGGTATCGTCTTGCAAGTTAAGAGCATAACGGATTGCCTAGTGTTCAATCGATTTCCAGAAACTGTCTGCAAAACCATCCGTGACATTCTTCTAAGAGCAACAACCATGGATGTTGAAGCAATGACAGCCGAGGGAGATGTTCTGGAGGTCTCTATGGCAAGAAAAGGAGTTTCCTCGGAGGTTGCGCCTATAGAGATACCGGCTGAAGTACGAAATTCTTCATGGTCACCTAGACTAAGGCCTACCCCAACTAAGGAGGATCCAAGAACAAGAAGGGAAAGCAGACCACGACACCGTAGATGGTCTGCACATCTCCCAGAAAACACCCACAGAAGGATAAGCCCACCGCACAAGGAAAGAGCAAGATGACTAACCTGGAGTCAGAAGAAGAAGAGATTGAGGATATCCTAATGGATGATGAGGATGTTGGGGTGGAAACAGAGGATGTTGAAATTGAGGGGTTTGACCCCATCACTAAGCTGCCTGAGTATGTTCCTCCGTGCAAGGGCAAGACCAAGGTGCCCAAAGACATTGATGAAAATAAGGTCACCCTACACACACCCCTCTTATGGGACCAAATTGTGTTCGAAGGACCATGTTTGGGGTGTGTCCCCCATTTGAAATTAGAATATTGGGATTTAGCAGACACAAAGTGGTTTCCTCATCTAGAAATAGACCAACTCATGCACAACGTGTTCCACAAAACCACTGGGGTAACTACGTTGGAGCCATGGAAGTGGCTGAGACATGTGGATAATGTAGGATTGCTCAACCTGCTATGGGTGCCGCATTACAACCGCATGCCCATCACAATGGTGGTAATCAAGAAACTGTTGTGCTTGGTACACTTGAGTGTCTATGGCTAGAGGAGTCGATACCCACCACTGATATGCTGATCCATCGGATCACGTGGCTGTTGTACATAGGGAAAATCCGGCAATGGTGTTTGGCGGGATAGTTGGCGAGCATGCCCTCACGGAGGCCATGAAGGAAAAGTTCAAGATGGTAAAGAAGTCACACGGGTATGCCATTTTGAGCATCTGTGGCCCTACAGTCAATGTGGTGACAAAACTCTTAGCAGGGAAGGTCATGCGAAAGTGTCGCACAGATGAAGTGCTGGCACAAGTCGTAGCTTTGGCAGCCCAATGCATGGAGGGAGTTCAATTCAATTGGGTGCTCTACCTCTGCAGTGAGTTCCTCACAAAATGCTATGAGGCACAGGATCTCAGCAAGACATTTCACTATGCATGGCTCGTACTGTCTTTAGTGCTGATAGCATGTGAGCCACCTAAAGACAGTCAATTTCCTCCGGTCACATCGAACCTCCCAGAGGTAGCGAAGTACACTTCGTTGTGGGTGACTAAGGATCCTCAGAG
>APFE030439359.1:93660-110925 GCA_000404065.3 Pinus taeda
AAAAACCATCGCATCCAATACCATGGACCGAAAACCATCGCGTCCAAAAAACATGTGTGAAAATCATGCACAAAACCATAGGTTGGTCCGCCCAACCTAACATAAGGTCCAAAACCAAAATTTTCCGGGGCGCTGCTCCGGACCCCATAAAGTGGGGTTACGGGTACCCCTCAAACCCCCTGTTAACTATGTGGAAAGAATATAACACAACCCAACAATTTCCATCTGTTACATGAATGCAAGTCATAATATATGTTTACATGAGGATAATCTTAATTTCATGGTAAAGATTTGCTAAACTTAAGAAAATTTGGGGAACAAGACAGTAAACTAGTTATATAGGTGCATAAGTGCCTAAATCATCATCTAGGGTTGCGATAAGGATAGTCGGATACCCTCACGGAGGTTCTAAAAGACAAAAGAAGAAATACATCGATAAGCACTAAAGGCTTATTAATCTATGTGAAGACAGGGGTTAGGGTGTAAGATCCACATCACGACTATCTCAGGGTGCGGAAACTTGGTTCTTGCATCCCCCCATACTGCTTTGGGTGAGACTTCAGTGCTCACTCTATGGATTGATGCCAAAAGGGCCAGTAGTGTAGGGATTTTCTTGGCTGCATAAATGCTGAACCTGGGTCAAGGCCCATCAATCCAAAAAGCGCTAAAGCCAGACTTGTAGTACATGAATGGTCCATATTTGATGAGAATTTGCAGAGCTTTTCTCGAGCAATATATGAGAGTGTGTTTCCCAACTCACCCCCACCATTGCCAACTTGTTCTACTTC
Source organism: Pinus taeda (assembly GCA_000404065.3). Classification (NCBI taxonomy): domain Eukaryota; kingdom Viridiplantae; phylum Streptophyta; class Pinopsida; order Pinales; family Pinaceae; genus Pinus; species Pinus taeda. The sequence continues at coordinate 94,449 of APFE030439359.1, forward strand.
GCCACATCTGCCATGGCCTATCCATAAATTCTTTACACCCAACGTCTCAAACTATGCCATAGCATAGAAACAATAGTCTCATGAAGTACTAGAAGTAAACCAGGAAGTGAGCCAGTCGGTAGAACTAGTTCCAGAAGTTTTGAGGGGAATGACCCACCAATTGTATTATCTTCGTTTACTTTTATTATAATGATTATACCGAGAATTTTGATTTAAAGAACTACTCACATGGAAAAAAATATTTTTTAAAATTTGTAGCAGTCCAACTCCTCCCTTCTTCAGGATGAAGAAGGCTTTGAGGGCGGGGGAGATGTTGGAGGAGCTAGTTACATAACTAAATAGTTTGATGAAAAGAGGGATAATCGACCTAGTTGACTAGCCTAAGTGAAGTCGACACTCATGTATGTAAGACAACGATAACTAGTCATGTATGTAGCACAAGGATAACTAATGATGGATTAAGTATCATATCTAGTCGGATAGTTAGAATGTCATAACTATCCGAACAATTTATATATATATATAATATATCTATATATATATATATATTATATATATATATATTATATATATATCTATATATATGTTTACATATCAAAGTATCAGTTCTTGTTTGACATATAATAAATAATATACCTTTATGCTTATGTTGGTTCTCCATTACTACGTTTCTTGTATCTTTAATTATGGTTGTCGTGTATCTACTTGATGTCTATCTACTAGTAAAAATGCATGCTATTCGCTAGATTACAACTCTAGATTATCGATGATTGTGTTGGGTGCCACACTCCTTCCTTTATGGATGGTTTCTTTGGCTATAACCAAATCACTATTAAACTAGACAATCAAGATAATACTACATTTATCTATACTTAGGGCACATTTCCTTATTGCAAATTTCCCTTTGGTATTAAGAATACGGGAGCCACTTTTCAGAGGGCTATGGACTATTCCTTTCATGATATCATACAAATTATGCAAGGTTATTTACATTACCTTCCTTCTCACTCCAAACATCATTCTAATCACTTGGTTCATCTTCAAGTTATTTTTCTTACGTGTCAATTTTATCACATCCGTTTAAATCCGCACAAGTGTGTTTTCTTTGTCGAGTCTGGACGCCTCCTTAGTTTCATAGTATCTAAATATGGGATCTGAGTTAATCCCACTAAGGTCGAGGAAATCCTTAAATTTCCCCCTCGAGAATCAGCTTTTCAACTCCAAAGTTTACAAGGGAAGGGAAACCTCTTGTGTTATTTTTTCGTTAACTATGCCGAGATCACGAATTGTTTCATGCTCCTATTGATGAAAGGAGTTCCCTTTTTGTGGGATGATCAAGCTCAAAGATCATTTTATGCCTTGAAAAAGGCTTTGAATTCTTCCCCACTATTGAGCCCTCCTTACTACACTCACAAATTTTCACTATATCTTCTCGTATCACCATCCTCTATAGGCATGGTGCTTGTTCAAGAAGAAGACACACATTATGAGCATGTGATTTACTACCTTTCCAAAGGCCTTTCTAGGCCCGAACTCAAGTACTCACATGTGGAGAAACTTTCTTTGGTAGTAGTCTTTGTTTTCAATTGATTTCGGAACTACATACTCCTACTAAACCACAGTCATTACTTTGAAGAACCCTATGAGACACATTCTATCTTGTTAGATCATCGGAGGTAACTGTTATCACAATTTATTTTCAGGGGTAATGGCTGAGAGTAGTTGAATTTTTTCACAAAAAAATTAAGAGCGTTGATAGATAATTTGTCAGTGCTAGTTGAAAAAATTCCTTTAGGGGATTTTTGAGGTCTAAAATGGGCCTCCTAAGGAAATTATAAAATAATAGTGGAAATAATAAAATAAGATTACATTACATCATCAAATTTTTAGAGGAAAATATTATATATTATATATATATAATATATTATATATTATATATATATATATATATATATATATATATTTTCAACTTGTATTTTCAACTTATCTCTGTATGGGTTTACTCAAATTTTGAGCAGAAACACTCGTTGGATGCAGAATTTGATTCCTCATCCAAGGAGTACCCATGTTGCATAGTTTCGATGGAACCTGCTACACGAAAAATGAGAAATACATGAAAAATGTGATTGTAATCACATGTTTCGTGTATTTCTTATTTTTCATGTAACAGGGTCCATCGAAAGTATGCAACATGGGTACTCCTTGAATGAAGAATCAAATTTTGCATCCAACGAGTGTTTCTGCTCAAAATTTGAGTAAACCCATATGGTGATACGTTGAAAATACGAGTTGAAAATAAGAGCGAGTCAGACTTATCCATGCACATGCAGGATGAGATAAACACTTGAAGACTGAAGCATAGAAATTTTTAGACATGAAATCAACAATCAAATCAATTTTCCTGATCTCAACACACAAACCTAACACATCATGAACATGTGGAAATCAAACCTAGCACAGTTCCAGATTTCACTCACTCCAGCCTTCAAATAATTCGATATATTCTGCAAGTTGTTCTAGATTTATTCTAAATTCAATTTATTTTTAGATTTTTTTTCCAGAAATCCAGTAATAGCATCCCCTTGATCCATTATGTGGCTATCAACAATGTTTTCAGGAGGCTCATGGAGCGTTTCAAGCAGAAACTAAATACCTGGCAATGTTGAGCTAGCTTCTTCCTCAACAAACCAATTCAATCAAAGTAGAAATTCAAGACTTCAATGGATCAAATGCAAATTTAATCCATAGTTTATTTTCCATATTTTTGTCACAGATAGTTTATTTTCAAGTTTATTGTTAGAATTTGTTTCCTTAAATGTTGTAGTAGTTAGCCTGACATTTCACATAAATAAGCTAGCAAAATATGTAATACAGATTCAGATTTTTTTTGAAAGACACAGACATTGTGTATACTTTTTGAGATTAATATTTTTTTATAAGCAAATTTACATATGCAATTTCCAGAGAATCATGTTTGAATGGTTTCCTATCTATTTTCTTATTGTGCTTATTTTCTCCTTAGTCAAGACTTTGATCATTAAATATTTAGCATTTGAAAAAAGCTATATGAATTGGAATTTTTATTAAATGCTCAAGTTTATGCTTTTCAATATGCTTATGTGTTTTTCATCTTAGATATCATTTGCAAAACTCATAATGCTCTATTTTTGGTATTTATTTTCTACATTCTTCTATCATAACTTAACGATGATTTTTCTGATAAGCTGTAATCTATCTTGCCTTTTGCTGGAGTTGTTCATATAACATGTGGCCAACATATTTTTCTATCAAATACTTAATGCCCATTGGTTCCTTTTCTTTCATTTCTTTTCCAAAATCATTTGATAGAAACTAAAATCTGACCAATAAGCGTATTAGTGACCTATTTCTAAAGTGTACTTGAGTGGTAGAGTTATGGAGAAATCTCTCTCTAGATTGAAGGGCAAACTTTCAATCCCAAACTGATTTAAAGGTTTCCTCAGTAAATTTCCTTCCACAACCAAGGAAAACTTTTGAGTTATAAAAACAAGTATTCTAATTTGATTGTTATACTCTAGGAATTTGATCTAGTCTTCACCACCACAAAATCATAAAAGTCTTTGGTGTGTTATGAGTTGTTGTCGGATCTTCCCCGAGTCGACATAGACGAAGTATTCCATGATCCTATGCTAGATGAATTAGTTTATTTATTCGAATCTTCTAACCCATGGTATGGAGTTATCCTTGTTTATATTCAAACCCAACGTTTCCACCCAAACCTCTTGAAAGGTGATCGTCATCGTATTCGCCACCACATGAAAGATTACTTGGTTCTTAATAATACTATATGACGGTGTGGTGTTGATTATGTTCGTTGATAATGTCTTACTAATGACGAAGTGGAATATGTTTTAAATGACTGCCATGTTGGGGCATACAACAATGATCTTTAGGGTATGGAGACTGCCCAAAAAGTCTTGTATGTTGGTTACTATTGGCCATCTCTTTTCAAAGAATGTATAACTACAGTCAAATAGTGTCATCCTTGTCAAGCTTTAACCAAGAAAATGTGTGCGCCCCCTGCCCCCCTCCACCCAGTAGTTTTTGTTGTTCCCTTTTATAAATGGGGTATTAACTTCATCACTTGTGTTAGCACTTGAGATTTCACCTCAGGCTGAGAAAGGCAATCCTTCAAGGCAACATCAAACCATTTCACCTCGTAGCTAGCCCTACGGGGTATGAGAAGGCTCTCTCCGGTCAATCTCATTCAATTGGGTCATCTCATGGTTTGATGTGCCTCGAACTATTGCCACATACCAAGGATCTCATTTTCAAAATCACATGATGTCTAAATTAGCTACTATGCTTGGTTCTCTCCAAGGCCACTCATCTTCGTACTACCCCCAAGCTAATGAATAATTCAAAGCCAACAACAGCCTCCTAAAAACCATGATCCAATGACTATTAAGTAACCACACAACTAGCTAGAATAGAATGTTGTTTTCAGCACTCTTAGCATACTGGACTTCAATCAAGACTGCTTCAAGCTTCACACCATTTTAACTTATTTATGACCTAGAAGTAGTCCTTCCTATAGAGTGCCAAATCCCATCATTGAAACTCATTGTTGAACTCGTGCCCAACACTTCTACTAAAGAGGAACATTTGTTGTCACTTCATCATTTAGATGAAACTCGTCGAGACAATGCACTAGCTCTCGAAGCTCATGTTCTCCTTTGAGATAACCTAAGGTCAATTAGTTATGGCAAAACATCTATAATGTTTTGTTGTTTTAAATGATTGGATGACCAGTGAACTATTTATCAACAAGTGCTTTAAACTTAGATAGATTCTTAATAACATAAAAGGTTGTTCTTTAACTGCATATGGCTATTTTGATTTTAGTTAGATGGAAGAGTAGAATATGGAGAAGTATAATTGATTTAATATTCAAACTGAATATTTAACCATTTATAAGAAGAAATTAAGAAAATAGGGTTTTCTTTATCAATGAAATATAACAGACTATCACAGAGATCTAGTGCAACTTATTCTCAAAGAGGAATTTATAATAACAGATAGTTCTATAATTTTATCTCTTATTTAAATTACAACTTCACAGAGGATCCAAAATGAAATTGAAATTCAATTAAACTTTAAATCGGATAATTGCAAAAGACATGATTTATATGAAGAATACATAATGAATAAACAAGATCAAATACAACACACTGAGAGACAAACCATATGAGGCAAATCCAGAATCTTTTATTATCTCAAAAATACTCCAGCTTAGTACAAATCTGCTTGATAACTTCTTCATGGGTTCAACCCTAAATACTTCGTCAAAATGAAGTATTTAAACAAAATTTACAAAAAAATTACAATTAATGCCTAAGTGACACGATATTCTATTATTAAATTAGAACTAATAGAAAATAAATAATGCGATTAAAAGGAATACATCTGTTGAAGTGATCTGAACATCTAGCCTTGCTTTGCAGGAGAACAACTGCTGAGTGGCCACTATTCGGGTGTTGCGTTATTGAAGCTGACATGTCTTTTTAATCCTGGAATTCACACAACTTTTCCCACTACTCTTCTTCTGGAATAGTGATTTTTGTCACCTTGCGGTACATCTCATCTACCTCAGTATACCAAGAAAAAGTGGGTTTTACTACAAAAATGTGTTTTTATCTCATGTTGGATAAAATTTATGTTTCTGATAGCTTCATAAAAAGCTCTCTCTGTCATAATACCTTTGATGTTGGAAGACTTAGTTGTATCCTTGGGAATGTCCTGAAGCTTCTTCATGTAGTCTTCTTTGGTAATTTGTCATTGATCACAAATGGAGAAGGCATACCTTTCTTGTTAAATGCATCTATTCTAGTCAAAAACATGTTAATTGCTACCTCCGAAGTGTGACACTTTTCTCTCAGCTTGTTGGTATCCTAAATTTCCCTATTTTCTATCCCATTTCCATCAATATCAACCTCTATTTTATCTCAATAAAAGACCCTTCTTTCCTGCACTAGTACAAGGTAGTTAGCCATTCCTGCACATGCTCATATTTTATATTAAGATTTATTACAACACTTTATTAATATTTTATACAATTTTCATGCCTATTTACATACTTCTTGTAACTCATATTGATTTCCTACAGTAATCATGGAACTTAGTGTTAATGATGAATGGGTTGACTAGTGTAGGTAGATTCCTACACTGCCACGAAGATTGTCTAAGATTTCCGAGAAGATAAATCTTCCATGAGGATGGGTCTCGATCCTCGAATCTAAGTCTAATTGCTGATTAATTGAAGTGGGATAATAGGTGGTGTGCATTCAAGGATTATTCTCCAAAGTTAGGTTACGGCCAAGTGAAGTTCATGTGTATTATAATTGCTGGCCAAGTTTGTAATTTCGGTTTTCTAAGTCTGTTCGACTGAAAGGCTTGAACAAGAAATATTTGTAATTAGTGTAAATGGCCTAGAGCTGAAAGGATATATATGATATAGATCATAGGTAGGAAGCTAGCGAACCATCTATTGTAATATTTTTTATGTAATCTGGTTATCGCCTCAGATCTAGGGTTGGAATGCTCTGTAATGTATATTTTCCAAATCGAGTAATACAAGGGAACCGCCATGATTTGCATACGGAACATTTATTTTATCTTTGATGTCCATTTGAAGTGCTAAGCTTTTTCGTTCCTTAGAGGGGGAATGAGATAGTTGGATAGGGCCCTGCAAACCCAGCTCATTTACCCCTCTCGCTTTTGCTATTCAGAAAAACGGTGTGGTTATTTGTTTTGTAGTTGTGTGATGTTATACTTTTAATCATTAATATTTAAGTTTTGAATAAAAATATCTTTTCTAGCTAACGTGTGAAATGAATCTGGGGTTTGAGAGTAGTTGTGTTTATTTTTCCTATGAAATATCTTTCTCGCATTTCCTTTACTCCCATTCTCTATTTTAATTCATTTTCAATCAAATTGTGCAAGGAACTCTTTCTTGCACCAGTGCATGTTGTTGCCTGCACTTTGGTCTATTCATTTGTTGCAGCAAACAATGAATCACTTACCAGCATATTATTTTCAGTTATTTTGCATGTGAATGAACCATTAATTGAGTAACTGTCTTCATTATTGAAAGTTCATCTTTCAAAGATTTGGAAGAAGTTGTATCAAATTATCATATTATACTTGGAAAGAACATAAGCATTTTGGGTGAGGTACCAAAGTTGATTAACACATGCAAAATACTCAGGCTATTATTTGATTCTTTTAAAGTGCTTTTATTTCATGAAGTTTATTTCCTTTGCAAAGTTTAATGAATTAAAGCATTTCCTTTTTCACAGATAATTTACTCTATAATTTCATTTAAAGTTGTAATTCTTTTTTAGCAAATCTTCCAGTTCTTTGGAAAGTAATTTGGAAACTGAGTGAAGGGAACTCTGCCTCAGTAAAAGAGCAAGTCTCTTGTCATAGGAACAGAGTGCTATAAGCCCTGAGGCTTAGAGCACCTTCATTCAGACATAAGTCTACAGTTAGGAAGGTCAAATATACTCTTACACAGAAATACTATACCTGCACTAGTGCACACAGATTGCAACAGTGCAAGGATAGGTTGTTAGTGTGAGAGGAAGATCATAAGTAAGACAAAATTATGCAAGGGCCCACTTGTCAGACTATTGACCATCTATCTGAAGACGAACATAACATTTCATTCCAGCATTTAATATTGTTTCTATTGTGTGGAATTTCTTTACTTGCAAATTGTCTTTTCATTCCAGCACTCGAGTTGCTTTGGTGTTAATTACCTTTCCAATTGTTTTCTGTCTGATTTTGCAAATCATTTCCTTTAAGAAGTAGGACTAGAAATAGGAAAAGTTCATACAATTTCTGGCATTTACTGTGCTTCGTCTCTAAGTTTATGAAACCCTCGGGTTGACAATTAATTGTTGAGGAGTTTGCTCAAGTGCAATTCTTGCACCCAACATTTTGGCACCATTGTCAGGGAGGCGATTTGAATTGGTAAGTATTTTCCATTTTTGCAATAGGGGTAAGTCTGATGTTATTTTTTTTGCAGTGTGCTTCTATTGTTTGAAGGAATTTCTAGGTGCTGATTTATTTTTTGAAATTTGCAGTTTTTATTTGAATTTCTTTTTTTCATTTTTTGAAATGAATGCCTAAAATACGTAGGGGTACGAAGCCCACCAAGGGACAAAGAAACACTGAAAAATCTGAAACCAAAACTCATATTGGGCCTTCTTTTGCAGGCAGAAAGTCCAAACAAAATCAGACTCATCACACAGGAACAATCAACCTAGGCCCTGGTAGCAATGGTTCAAGTGTGACACAACCCATAAAGGGGAAGAAGGGGGCTGCTAGAATCCATAGTCAACCTTCTCAGCCTATTAAGAGTGGTTTGAGTGGAATAACAACAATGGCAGATATGGAAGACCATGCAAAAGGAAGTGATGAAAATCCAGTAAATGAGGAACAATTCACTTTCGAATTTCTGATGTGGATCCTGATACACAAGTACAAATGAAAAACATTTTACCATTAGCTCTTCCTATTTTTATGGTAAGGTACATCAAGACCCAGACTCTTTCTTATTTGAGTTTGATATTTTTGTAGGAGTTATGATTATTCATCTGATGCCCAGAAGTTAACGTTATTTCCTACAACCCTCAAGGATGCAACACTCCGCTGGTCCATGGGACTAGGAGAAAACACTATATCTTCTTGGGAGAAAATGAAGAGAGTGTTCTTGTCAAAATATCAGGAATATTATAAAACTAGAGATATTGAAGATGAAATATTTACTATTGTGCAAAATGATGATGAGACTTTAGAGGACTACATGGAGAGATTCCTGTATATCCTTCAAAGGTCAAAACACAAATTTGATCTAAGTACCATTAGAACCTTGTTCTTACATGGGCTCGCTAATGATGCTAGAAATATTTTAAATCTATTAGGGCAAGGGGATATTGCTCAAAATACTTTTGATCAGATCTGTGACTTGTGCAAGAAATTCTCGAGGAATCAATAGAGATCTGGTAAAGGAATTCGGAACAAAAACATAAAAACCAAATCTATTGATTCTATGATTATGGATTAGAAAACAAAATGGACAATATGAAAATTGAAATAATGAATACTGTTAGTAAACAAATAGAATATTTGAAGTTTCGGTAGAGACTTGTAGAAAATAAAGAGATATTGTCTATTTTCTGTCCTAAATGTAGAAGAAAGCATCCTTTAAGAGAATGTCCTCTAGATATTAAAGAAACTAATAAATGTGCAATTTGTGCAGATAACCATGCTACAGATAAATGTCCCTCTATAATTGGGTTGAAAGCTATATTGGAGGGGGGACAACCTAAATCCAGATCATTGCATGTTATGGGAGCAAGAAAGAATTGGCCTCACGTAAGTTCAGGTATGGTTCCTGAATCTCCACCACATGTTTTTGGTTTTAATGCACATTCATATTCCTATCCTAACACTAGTCACTCTCAGCATTGGTAGAAGGGGAATCAATATCAATATGCACAACCCTCTCAATCTTGGCAACAAGGATGGAGAGGGCCAAACCATTGACATCATTCACATAATTCCTATCATGCACCTATGAAATCATACCCTCCTACATATGCACCTTACCCAATGCCTCAACCATCATTTCCTCAGTTGAGTCAACCTATGCCACCATTATTATTACCTCCACTGTTTCGAACTTCTAAACTACATGCTCAACCTTTACTCAACCCCAATAATAAAGTGGTACAAATGATACATTCTATGACCCCACTTTATTCATCTAAATTTAAAACTATTCTAGTTGGAGTCAATGATCTCCAATTGAGATCAAGGAAAGTGGTAACCTCAGAGAATTAAAATCAGCCCATGGTGATTATCGATGAGAAAGGAGAGGAGTAAAATCACAACCATTTCGAAAAATATGGCACAATTCAGCCTATCCTTATGCATTCTAAGCCCTTGTCATATTCTCCCAACCGACCTCCCTATCTAGAGAGGTTAGTGGTGGAGAAAAAAGACCACATTCCTGAGTCTAGCTTGGCTTTCGAGCTTAGGAACCTTTTCATAAATTTACCTTTTCTCCAAGCTATCAAAGAGATCCCCATTTGTACAAAAATCATTAGGGAACTCAATCTCAAGAAGCCAGGAAGGAGAAGATTGGAACCCCAAACCATCCAATTTGTTGGTAGAGCAGTAGAGTTAATGACGCGATGTATGCACATAGAAAAATATATCGACCCTGGAAACCATGTTGTTTCTATTCAGATAGGTGATGATCTTGTCTCCAATGTACTTATAGACCTAGGGGAAGCCATTAATGTTATGACCAAGCAAACCATGGATGATGTGGTCATTTCCCTAGATTCCTGGGAATATCCTCCATATTTCATTGTGATTCAGCCAAAGAATCCTATGCGAGGGAATCCCTTGATCTTGGGGCAACCATGGCTTGCTACGGCTGATGCTTATATCGGATGTCGTTCTGGTGATATGTTTATTTCCCATGGAGATTCCAGAAAGAAAGTCACCCTATATCCACCTGTCAGATCTATTCAGGAGCTCGGAGACACTTTATGGTTAGAACACAATAGTGATGAGGAGACCCAACCTATTTCCTTGTTACATTAGAATGTTGAGTCCTCACAGAAGGGTGAAATTCAATACTTCCTAAACAATCTAGACACTATGCCTAATTTCGAGTCATTGAGTCATATTTTTAGTCCAGATTTTTAGGAAGGATATAACTCTCTACCTTCATCATCACCATCTCTAGCAATACCTTTGTGTACTCTTGAGCCTAATGCTACTCTTATTGAGATTAGTCTAGGTAAATCCTTGTCTATCAGTTCAGACTTGGATCCCTCTCAACGAGAGCAACTTGTGAATTTTTTGCAAAACCATCTTGATGCCTTTGCATGGGGTTATGAAGATATGAAAGGCATCTCTCTTGAAACTTGTACACACCATATCTATATTCAGGATGGAGCCCGACCTGTCCGACAACCCCAAAGGTGAATGAACCCAGCTCTAAGAGACATTGTAAAATAAGAATTGCAAAAAAGCTCAGATGTCGATTTTATCTATCCCATTTTTTATAGCCAATGGGTCTCTCCATTAGTATTAGTCCCAAAGAAAGATGGGAGATGGCACATTTGTATTGACTACAGAGAATTGAACAAAGCCACTCTCAAAGATTACTTCCCCCTTCCTTTCATCGATCGGGTACTTGATAACCTTGCTGGTAAGAAGTACTTTTCTTTTCTAGAAGGCTTTAACAGATATAACCAAATATAGATAGCACCCAAGGATCAAGACCAAACCACTTTTATGTGTCCATGGGGTACATTTTCTTAGCGAGTGCTTCCCTTTCAGCTATGCAATGGTCTGTCTACCTTTGAAAGGGAAACCTTGGCTATTTCTGCTGACCTTGAATGCGTAGAAATCTATATGGATGATTTCTTTATGTTTGGTGATTCATTTCAAATAATCTAGAAAAAGTGCTTCTTCACTGCCAAGAAGCTCATCTCGCCTTGAGTGATAAGAAATGCAGATTGATGTGTAAGGTGGGAGTGGTTCTTGGCCATCTTATTTCTGACAAAGGTATCTAGGTTGACTCTGCAAAAATAGAATTCATTTTGAGTCTTCCTATACCCAAAACTCAAAGGGAAGTGAGAGGTTTTCTAGGACACGTAGGCTACTATGGGAGATTCATTGAGAATTTCTCAAGGATATTTATCCCCCTTTTCCAACTTTTGGCTAAAGATAGTGAGTTTTCTTGGTCTGCATCTTGCCAATAGTCCTTTGAGACATTGAAGGAAAAATTAGTTTCGGCACTAGTGTTGAGAGGACCAAACTGGTCCTTTCCATTTCATATTTCCTCTAATGTCTTAGATACTGTTATAGGTGCAAATTTAGGATAGGAAGAAGACAACAATCTTATGCTATTGATTTCATTATTAAACACTTGTCACCCGCCGAACTCAATTATACGGTTACTGAGAAAGACTTTTTAGCTGTAATTTTTTTCCATTAATAAATTCAGACATTATATTACAAAATATGAAGTTTTTGTACAAATTGACCATTCCTCTATAAGATATTTGATGAATAAACCATTAACTAGTGGTAGAGTGACTAGGTGGTTTCTATTATTACAGGAATTTAATATTACCATTGTTGATAGACTAGGAAAGTCAAATGTAGTTGCAGATTATCTTTCAAGATTAAATAATCCTAGTGAAGCAATTCCCATTGATGATGATTTTCCTGACAAACATATTTTTGTTGTGTCAACAAAATCTCCATGGTTTGCTGACATAGCTAACTATTTAGTCACCATAAAATTACCACCTCACTTATCCACTCACGAAAGCGGAATATCATTTAGAAAAGTGTTGCATATTCCTGGATCCAAGGATACCTCTTTTACACTGGAGAAGATCTCACTATCCATAGATGTGTAAGAGAGGAAGAGGTGTTTGATATCTTAAAATCTACCCATGATGAACCTTGTGGAGGTCATTTCGCTACTAACCAAATTGCATACAAAGTATTATGAGCTAGATATTTTTGGCCTTCCTTGTTCAAGGATGCCAAACCGTATGCCAAGCGGTGTGATAGCTATCATCGAATTGGCCAACCTAATCAAACCAATGAAATTCCTTCATGTCCTGAGGTTATGATTAAGCCTTTTGAAAAATGGGCCATTGATTTCATAGGACCAATAAATCCTGCATCATCAAATAAAAAGCATATTTTGCTTTGTACAAATTTTGTTACAAAATGGGTAGAAGCTAAAGTTGTTTCTTTTGCTACCGAAAGAGTTGTTGTTAATTTTCGTTTTACTAAAATCTTTACTAGATTTAGTGTGCCTAGAGAAATTGTTTCTAACAATGGATCTCAATTTATTTCTAATCTGGTATAGGGTGTTATGGAGCAGTAAAAAATATGGCATAGGAAATCTACACCGTATCATCCACAAGCAAATGGTCAGGTGGAGTCCCCAGATAAGGTGATTGAGTCCATCCTCACAAAGACGGTAAACATGCATAGAAATGATTGGGCTGACAAATTACCGCTAGCATTGTGGGCCTATCGAACCACTTGGGTAAACAACATAGGACACACACCATATGAGCTAGTGTATGGGAAACAAGTCCTCTTGCCGATAGAATTCTAGATCAAGACTTTTAAGACTACATTCTAATTGGGATTAGATCTCTCTGAAGCACACCAACATTGCCTTCTACAACTAAATGAGTTAGATGAAATCCGAAGGGATGTTGTTCAGCAGAACATCTTGGTTCAACAATAGCATAAGAAGTGGCATGACAAGTCCATTCAAAAGAAGTAGTTCCAACTAGGTTAATGGGTACTCCTTTATGGTTCAAGATTCAAACATTTTAAAGGAAAATTCCATACACGTTGGATGGGACCCTATGAGATGGTAAAAGTGTCCAAAAATGGAGCGGTAGAAATCAAAACTATTGATGGATAGAATTTTGTGTTCCTGGTAAACGAGCATAGGCTGAAGATATATTTCAACCCCTTACTAAAGGATCTTTTATGCAAGAAGTCCAACAACCATTTGAAAAGGAGTTGGTAGGTGATAACACTAACCTGTTGAAGAATTGGTTCCTTCTTTTCCTTATTAAGAAAAAGAATAATCAAAGAAAATAAAAAGAAAGAAATGACAATATAAAAAGTATAAAAAGAAAAAATTCCTGTAATTATGAAAATCAGTTGACTAACATGATTGCAGAAGGATTGACTTGAAAATCAGCATGTTGGTAGGAAGATCGAAATTCTAATAAAAAGGGAATGTTACTTGATTTTTAGATATGTTGGCTACCACCTGTTGAAAATAACAACAAGAAATGCAAAAAATAACATTGCTATAGATAGCATTTCAGGATATATTCCAATTTTAATTTGTCCTTGAATTAAAATTAAGAATTAAAATTTAAATTTAGTCTCACCAGCTATTTGAAAAATAATTAATTAATTCATCTTGAGTTAATTAGTTGGAGAAATTCAAACATGAAGTATTTGTGAAGTCATGCAACAATTATCCCTTTGATTGAGGAAGTTATCCCTTTATTAAGGATATAAGGATGAGTTGTATTTGAGTTGTAATTAGTTAGCTTAGTTAACTGAGTTAAGTCCAGTTAAATTAGTTCCAAATAGTTGGAGGAACTAATTGTGAGTTCAGTTAGTTAATGCATGCATGCATGAAACTAGTGTACTCCAGAGAACTAAATATTCTCTCATAAATAACTCATGCATGTCATTTTAGACAAAGAACTAGTTGAGATTAAATGCAGGGACGATGTATTATCAGTTGCAAGAATTTTCCTATGAGAAAATCTCTTGCATGAAGAAGGAATTATTTCCTTGAGGATTGCATAGTTTTACAATGTGTAAGAGCAGTGTTCCACTTGGTTGAAGGTGAATCATCCCAGAGGGACAACACAAGGAAATAGGAGGCTTGGAGGATAGATGAGAAGGAATATGAGTTTTCTATTATGTCTATGAGTAGCAGGGATTGTACTGAGAGCTATATAGCTTGAGAGCTAAAGCTTTGTGTAATCTTGAGATATTTCCACTTGTATGATAATATAGATAGCGAAGTTTTTAGCTGAGGCTTACCCCAGAGTATTATTCTATGTTTCATGTGTGATTGATTCTTCTTCTCTGTTATATGTGTTCTATTTGATCTTGCTCGAATCGATTAAGCTTTCGCAAGTTTGATAGTAGAAGTAGATTAAGTATTTTTCTTTAATACATTGCATAATCGGATTAATCTATAGTGAGAATTTCTACATGGTATTAGAGGAAAGGCGATCAAAGCTATGAACAACATTCTAAGAAGGGAAAAGTTTGAAGTTTGAAGTTATTGATTGCAGGTACAAAAATCAATTTCTTATCACATCTAAAAGTTCACCAATGGCATTCAATAGCTTGAGACTCGAGTATGCCCTGGATGGTGTTGAGGGACAACATCCCCTAGGGTCTTGGGTCAATACCCTAGAAAATTGGGGGTTATCTACAAAGAAAAACAAGCATTCCACATAGCCATGATGCTAATATAAACAAACTACACGAAGAGAGGTGCACATGGGGTTCCTTCGTTTGGGTAGATCCAGCCAGGGTCCAAACCCTCTTGTAGTTCCTTTTGATCCTTCAACCTACAAAACAATCAATTCAAGAAAGCACAATCGTATATTGGCCAAGCATCATAAAGAAATCAAATTCATAGCATATTGAAAGGTAGTTAGTCATACAATTAAAACAACCATTCATATGTAAATCATAACATTGATATCATAAGTATGAAGAAGATTAATATCATGAACAAGACAAGTGTTTCTTTTATTATAGATAACTAAAATATAGAAAGGAATGATTTCACCTGAGTCTGCCTTTTGCAAGCTCCAAGCGGAGCCGTCCTCCGGATTCATCCAAACTCAAGCCTTCAACAAGCTCCTTCCATGACTCACTCAAGGATATCTCTACTAATGGAAAGACATCATAACTCAAGGAAACAAGGGTTTCCTGTAATGGGGGGAGTTCTGAAAGCACAAGGATCTTCAGACCTGATTAGGGATAATCTCAACATTGATTTTTCTCTCTCTTCTCTCCTCCTTAGACCTTCCCATTGAAGCCTTTTTATACTTCTCCCAAAGTAGTTTTTTAGTTGGGAATTCATTGGGAACAGTTGGGCCATGGGCACTAATAGGTAATCAAAAGGTAAAACCCATGATCTCTACTCGAAATTAAGGAGATTTAATTTTTTCAAGTGTTTTAAGACATATACATGGGTTGGGTATGCATAGACCCACGTACACACGCGTTTAGCTCAGGGAAATGTCACATATAAGTAGTAAAACACTGTTTTTTAATTATTTGAACCAGGTCTGAAAGGAGGGATTGCCCTAGGCCATGAGTGCAGCATCATAAACATCAAGAGTGAGATTTGGAGCTATAAAAGATTCCCCCTAATATATGAGGTCTGAAGGGGTACATGATGGCTGAAATGTATTAAGTAAGTACATGGAAAGGAAACCAATCAAAAACTAAGAAGGGTTTCACCAGATTTCAGCCTATCAAGCCACAAAAGGAGATCAGAAAGAAACACGGTCTGAGGCGGGCATACCCATGCTCAGAGAAAGTAAAGCATGTTCGCATATAAACTACAAGTGGATCCACTAATTATACAAGTATAGAAGACTGGAAACTACATAATGGATCATCTGATCACGATCGAGCAAGTACATGTCTGAATATCACATATAAGAATGTCAATGATGCTAAAGGATGAAGCGAATCACTGATATCAAAAGTTGATCCCAAAAGTACCAAATGAACAGGGTGGAGTAAGATGGTACTACACTGTAAACTTAGGTGCTAGCATATAGAATGTCGCCATGAATGACTACAACATATA